>JALPQI010004837.1:0-83304 GCA_025490895.1 Thaumatotibia leucotreta
ACAAATTGTTTAGTATACTTAAGAAAACTCCGAAATCACCATACATGTGCCCTTCAAAATTGAGGAGTTTCCCTTGATTCCTCATGGATTCCATCATCAGATCAGCATCAGATTTCTATGGAACCATTTTAGAGATGACTTCTTCCGATCAAAAGAAACATTACTCAAATCGGACGACGGAGCTCGGAATATGTATCTGAAGTTCCACATGCCATTTTCTGGTCTCCATCATCAGGTCTACCTTACCAAATTTATGGTTTTTGCAACAAATTGCTTGATTTACTGTAGAAAACTCCAAAATCACTATACGTATGCCTTTCAAAATCGAGGAGTTCCCTTGATTCTTCACGGATCCCATCATCAGAATCAGCACCAGATTTCTATGGGATCACCTCGGGAGTATACATAATCAAACACAATTTTGTTTTTCCAAATCGGTCAAACCGTCTTCGAGTAATCGGCGAACAAATATAAAAAAAATATGTACGGTCGAATTGAGAACCTCCTTCTTTTTTTGAAGTCGGTTAATAAAATAAACTTACCTTAATGGTCAAGTATAGCATCGGGTGCTTCCGTTAAAAACCTATCAACATTTTCGCCAGGGAAACTTTTGATATTTTGCATTTGTAGCCGGAGGACTGCCTTTAAAGAATTGTTGTAAGCTTCATATAGCATTTCATGTGTTTGTGTTCGTGGATTCGCTTATTTTTCGCTTATCAACTTTCGTAATATAGATAATTTTTAGATTTATTTTTAAATTAACAAATTTAAACAATAATAATGCGTTTCGGCGAGTTCGGCTTTCGGCCTTGGCAGGGGACCGAAACGAATCGGAGGGCTGCAGAGTGTCACACTAAACCATTGTATAGCATGAGAGCGCTAGGCTCTGGCAGCTCGGCCTTCAACCTTGTCACCTGGAGCGTTCCACAGAGGCGCGCGCCTCTGTGGAACGCTCCAGACCTTCAGCCTTTCGCGACACTGGGCCTTCGCGATCTATTTAAATACAGAGACGTGTTTGCGCGCCTCTGCGTAGCTCGGTCTGCGGCCTTCGCTGGCGTTAAGACAGTTGGGGAAGCGTAATTGTATAATAATAATAATAGATTTTGCCTGTGCAATTGCTGACGAGGTTATCATGACGAAAAAACTGCCGGAAATATATCCTGAAGGACGGTACGGTCGACATTTGTCGGGCATGCCGCCGTCCCGGTGAGTCACTCAGGCATATCATTTCCGGTTGTTCTCAGATTGCTAACACAGAGTACTTGCACAGACAGAGAACCTAGTAGCCAGTATTATGCACCATCAGCTTGCTCTTCAATACGGCCTCGTGGACGTCGAAGTGCCATACTATAAGTACACAACTGCACCAGTCCTCGAAAATGGTCGTGCCACGCTCTATTGGGATCGGCCTATCATCACGGACTGGACTATTGTAGCCAATAAGCCTGATATCGTGCTGGTAGATCGATCGCAGCGCCGGCTGTGCTCGTCGACGTCACCATCACCCATGATGAGAATCTCGTGAAGGCCGAGAAGGACAAGTCCAGTAAATACCTTGACTTGGCCCACGAGATAACCGCCATCGATCAACATCTTAAGAGTCTCTCGCTAGATGGCTGGATCAAGGGTCGGATACAGAAAGCGGCAATCCTGGACACGGCGCGGATAGTCCGTCAGTTCCTCTCTCTGCGACCTTAACCACCGGCAGCTTGGGCCCGCCCCATTGCCGGCGGCACCCTAGTTTAGGTTTTTTATACGCAGCGTAGGATGCCTCTCAAGATGATGGACCGATCACCTGATAAAGATAGGTGGAATCCAATGGATACGGATTTGGAGACCTAATATGAATAGGGCTAGTCCAAACCCAGTTATTGTTGAAAATATTATGTTAGAACATACATGGTGGGAAGAGAAAACTGATATGTAGGTACTGATCAGATGTTGATTAAGGTGGTCAGTAGTGGTGTTAAATGAACATTTATGTTGCATTTATCTAAACTATGACAAATTATACTATCGAATTCCGCTTTCTTTATTCATGTGACCTTGACGCCGATTTCACGCCCGCCCGCCGCCGACTTTTCAGCAAACGCCGCCGCCGATCATTTTTAGATCGGCGCACACGTCTACTATGTACTTTAAATTACGAATTAAAACATTTATTATATGTAATAAATAATTACATTTCTGATTTATTTTTGTTCACGACTAATTCCTGTAACTAACTTTAAATAAAATCTTCATTTTAAACGATAAAATTGTATCTCTGTTTTTCTACATCTACGACTTTAGTGGAATTTAAATTTATGTTAAGTATATTACAATTTGAAATATCGGAATAAACAATCTTCATAACAATATGTCTTATTTTCTTTTTACATTCAAAAGTTTCAGAACCTTTTTTCAGAACTTCTATAATTTTTTGCATGATTATATATCTCTGACCAACATCATAATATATCTTAACAGTTCATTAGATACGAAATGTCCAAAAAAATTACATCCATGTAGATCTTTCACGTCAGGTATTCGATTTTTTTTCCTTCAATATTTTCAGTACATGTAGCACTATCTTTAAATTTCTTTTGAACCTTCAAGCTTTCATCATCAGAGAATGTTTGAGAATATTTTTCAAAGTCCTCACATTGTGTTTCATCGTCATCGATCTGTGTTTCAGGAATGTACTTGCGTTTTCGATTTAACTCTATAATAAAAATAAAAAAAATTATAATATAACATTTATTAACAAATACTTACCTTATCTGTTTTCAAAACACACAAAGTATAATGTGCCTCTTTCTTTAATTATTTCAACTTGATGCGTGTGTAGGTATACAGTCGTGGCGAGATAATTAAGAATAAGATTATTTTTCCCATACAACTGCCTACAAAAATGACATTCGATATTTTATTAATATGTCAAGACTGCTTTTGCAATTTTATTCATGACTAATACATTAATTGATCTATGGTTTAACAGGCTTTAATATAATCAACATTCAATGTATAACAAATATGGCATTTTTAAATTACGGACGACGAATTAAATCAAAATTATAATTAAGAACAATTTCATGCATTTTGTTCTTAATTATAATTTAAGTTTATTGGGTTGTATTATTAATTAATAAAATTGCAAACGCAGTTTTTGACATATTAATAAAACATCGAAAGTGGTTTTTGTATGCAGTTGCATGGGAAAAATAATCTTGTTCTTAATTATCTGGCCATGACTGTATAAAAAATTCGCACAATCCCTTTTTTACAAATATCAAATGTTGGGTAAGTTTCGGTATACTTAAGTAAATAGTTTGAATTGTGATTTTTAGTACGTGTTTCTAATGAAACGATTCCAAGATATTTTCATATTTGTTTACAACAAAACGCATTTACACTTTGTATATTTCCGTACCTGAGCAGCATAACAATGTATCTCCATATTTTGTGATTTTCGGTATTTTTCATCATCGTACATAATTTTTAAAGCTCCATCGACTTATTTTTTAATATATATAGATATCTCCAGAAATTCCAAGTTTCCCAAATGTATTTTACTGTAAGAGCGTAACTCACTGAGAAGCATCTTAATGTAAGTGAGATACAGTAAAATACAACTAGATATAAAATAAATGCATTTTATGGTATGTCCGGAGTTACAGTGTTCTGACCCTACCAATCTGCGTAATGATACTTGAAGTTGAGAGGCATTTTAGTGTAGGTCCGGAGTTACAGTGTTAATGCTTCGCAAAATTGATAAGCAATGGTAGATTTTCTATAGTAGTAGGGTAGAATATCTATAAACACTGAGAGTCAGTCACCTTAATTTGCATAGCTTATTGGTATTTACGTGTGCACAAACCGATTAATCATAGTACACATTAAACGTACGTAAAATAAAATGTCGAAATTTCGTCGAGGAAAACATCTCGTAAATCTTGTAAGTATTAGGGATTTTTTTTGGTTATTTGTGTTGTTTTGTAGATTAATTCCTACTATTTGAGGTCGTGTTTATAAATGGGTTAACATGTTATTTGTGGGTACATGTACTCGTATGTGTAAAACTCGTTTATAATAGTAACGTGTACTTCATGGTGTCGGTTTAAAATAATAATGCTATTTTATGGCTGCTAAATAATTAAATCATAATTATAGGACTTTTCACTTAGCTTGGGTTCCCTGACACATGTCAAATCCTACACAAATTTAACGTGTCAGGTTAGAAAAAGTGAGATTTTATATGGAGATGACAGGTGTCAGGGACCTCAAGCTGAAAAGACCTGTAGGTACCTATTTAAATAATCTAGTAAACATTCAGGAGGGAAACAGTCAACTATTATGTTGGACATGCAAAAATGTTTAGCAACTCCCTTATTGACAAATACCCAGTCTTTTTATTTAAGAAAACTATGCACTTCAAACGAAACTCTTCATGATGACACTTCCAATAAGTAAGTGATGTGACTGCATGATGTGGAACAAAGTTTTAGGTGGCAGAGGTGCTAATGAAGTGGGATCTTGTGTGATTGAATGGGCTCTTAATTATTTAGATCCTTTAGTGGCAGAAGTCATAATTTGGTCTGACAATTGTTCGGGACAAAATCGTAATATCATCATGGTCTATTGCTATTTCAGGATTTTGGCAAAAACCAGACGGAAAATTGACGAATATCAACCACAAATTCTTGCTTTGAAGTCACACACATTCTGAAGTAGACATTGATACATTCTATTATAGAGCGGAAAAAAAGAA
The DNA here is from genome assembly GCA_025490895.1 of Thaumatotibia leucotreta. NCBI lineage: Eukaryota > Metazoa > Arthropoda > Insecta > Lepidoptera > Tortricidae > Thaumatotibia > Thaumatotibia leucotreta. Next base: position 4,751 of record JALPQI010004837.1, read on the forward strand.
CTACCACAGTTTCAAATAATCCAAAATATAAGGACTTAATGACACTCACTCGATGGATGACTGATGCGACAATCAAAAAGTACTATACCGACTTACCTCACGGCAATGTACCTGATAATATCGAATCAGACATTGATGACTGACGTAAGTATTAAATGATACTAGTATATCGTGTAGGTACTTCATAACATAACATAATAATATGACTATGTTTTTTTACCTTATCCCAAAAAATACATACAATCATACAATACATTAATAAAAAATAACTAAAGTTATGCTGTTGTTATAAGTTCATTTTATTGTTAAAAAAATTTGAAAACTCTCAAGTTTTAGTTGATTTATATAAGTAATATTTTCAAATAATCCAAAATATAGAGACTCAATGACACTCACTCGATGAATGACTGATGCGACAATCAAAAAGCACTCAGCACTATACCGACTTACCTCACGGCAAAGTAGGTACCTGATTATATCGAATATGACAATGATGACTGACGCAAGTATTAAAAGTTACTAGTATTTCGTATAGGTACTTCATACGAATATGACTATGTTTTTGTACCTCATCCCAAAAAGTACATACAATCATACAATACATTAGTAAAAGTTAATTAAAGTGATGCTGTTGTTATAAGTTCATTTTATTGTTTAAAAAATTAGAAAACTCTGAAGTTTTAGTTGATTTATATAAGTAATACTTTTACTGTAACTCCTTGAATCTGAAAATAGTTTAGAAGCAGGACACTGTATGTGAGGTGGTTTTTTAATATTTTCGTAATAAAACACCTTTTTCAACTTAATTATATCTGGGAAAATATCTAATATTAAAAGGAAGTATATGTACCGTTGATTAATAAAAAAAACCGTTACAAAAACCTCTTATTTATTATTTTATGTGACCTGAAACATCTTGTTAGCCTAATTTTGACACTAAATTGCCTCTCCTGTATAATTACTAAATTGGCGCTTACAGTTATATGCCTCTCAGGTACGGATTTTAACACGTGTGTCAAAACACGAAGCTGGAACGTATCACTATGTTCAAACAATGGCGCAGCGTTTTTCTGTAACTTTTTCCATATTGGGGCAAAAATTGGGTCTTAGACTACCGTTAAGAACACTAGGTAAATGTTATACATGAGTTTCAAAATTAATTAAAAGTTGTAATAGGGTTATTTTATTTATAAAATAAATATTAAAATGAACATATTAGGTACTTTTTGTAATTCAAGACAAATGATTTGTTACCTATAAGACTTGAATGAATAATTCAAGGAGAAATCACGAAGATATTAAATGCATAGGTTTAAATCGCGTTGCACTATATAAAAATCCCCATTCCGTTATCCCACTATATGTACATCATTATAAACATTATACTTAGTAGAAAATGTTTGTAACCTCTGATGTTTAAAACTCACTTACCATCCATTTCAAGTAAAACACGTAGTATATAATCGGTTAGAAGCCACTAACAGTTTAAAATCAACGTTTTGATCAGTTCACTTCCTTGGTTTGATGTCAACTGAACTCAATGAAGTCAAAATCAATGAAAAAAACTAAAAATGTTCATAATTTTTTACACATGGCGGATGACACGATAGGCTTGTCATCATATTCTATGGCGTAAGGCACGCCTGTGATGTCATGAAAAAATTGTTCGCCGCCACAGACAAAAGTCTTTGAAAATGGAACACGCAATGAATCGGTTAAATATATATATATAACTTGTGATCCTGATAGTCTAATAATAGGTATACATATTTTATATAGTTTAAATTTTAACGGCATGACAAGGGCTTGTCCATTAATCACGTCATACGATTTTGGCCTATTTTAGACCCCCCATCCCCCATGGTGATACTTGGTGATATTTTCAGGACCCCCCCCTCCCCCCCTAGCCAATATGACGTGTAATTTTTTGCAACGTAAGTGGTCCTTTTAATAACACTTCAATTTACGTACTTTATTTAGCACACGTGATGGGAAAAACTTTTTTGCCAACTACAAGGTAAATATCCAATTTGTTTTAAAACTCATGACATCTTTAAAAAAAGTTTGAGGTTTAGGAGAGTGACAAAAATTACACGTGATTTGTCCGATGACCCCCCTCCCCTATGGTGATAATTGGTGATTTTTTCTTCACCCCGCCCTCCCCCTATACAGTATGACGTGATTAATGGACAAGCCACAAGTCCGATTTTGGCTCCACCAATAGACGAAAGGGCGGCAGAATAATATAAGTTATTCCACACAAATAACCTTTTCACCTACAAATTTTGAATTTCAGTTTACCAATTAACACTTTCAAAAAGCGCTTTGTTGTCGACCAGTAAAATGCACGGCTGCAACGCAGCGGTCGTGGGATCGATCCCCGGCTCGTAACAATGAGTTTTTCAAAAAACTTATGTACGAAATATCATTTGATATTCACAAGTGCTTTATGGTGAAGAAAAACACCGTGAGGAAACCTGCATACATCTGCGAAGAATCAAGGGTGTACGTGAAGTTCCCATCAAGTATTGGGCCAGCATTGGGACTACACAAAATAGGTAGTCACGTTTAAGGTGGAGTTGCGTAAAATGGCCAGAATTCAAACCCTCTCATGTTTTACAGCCTTGTCACATGTCATTTGTATGATAAATTATGCTAAAATGTATAAAGTTTGATTGCGGGTAAACCAAAGATCCCTTTTACCCTGTTTGTAAACTACTACTACTGTAACAAATAAATATATTCCCGAATTGCTGGTTGAACAGTAGGTATTACTCGTAGACCGCAGTAGATCACGCAATATCCTTCACACAGTTTCGTGTCTTGTCCAAACACAATTAGGCCAACGCGTCTATGACGTCATCCCTGACATCCCTACGACAGCTCACTGTCGTCGTCGAGCCTCAGCTTGCGAGTATTATAAGTGAGGTGATGTAGGTGATATTTATTAATTAATACTCTGTATATCAGATTAAAAATTAACTTGAGAATGTTATTAATGAGACTAGACATTGGTTAGTGATAGTGGCAACCCCATGCCACTGATATTGTCTCTTATCAGGATTGAATTATGCACAAAAACTAGATTTGTACACATAAAATAAATCAATAATATAGGTAGCTTTTGATAATATAAGTTATACTCGTATTACTGATTTATTTTAAACATATTTAATGAGATTATAACATATGTATATTATATTATATATTATATGTGTTGTTGTTTTAAACATACTGTCGCAAATAAGGATTTAGGATTTTCAGAGTATATTCAGTTGGGTGGCAAGCAAAAGTCACTACAAAAATTGTCACTACTCTTAGCAACGTCGTATGCCCATATTGAATCAGAACTGTGATACATACTTTATTTCAAGTAAGATATATAGCTTTATTTCATTTGCTACTTAGTGAGTTTTGGGTGTAAACCGATAATTAATAGCTTTATAAAAAAGACCAGTGAATAAAATATAAGGTAAAATACATTTTATACATTTCTACTAAAAGAAGTAATTTAGTCTACCATAGACAATTTTTGTGAAATATAGTCTAGTACACACCAGGACCGGAGACTGCGAACACGTAACCGAACTGGTCCTCATTCTCCTCCGTGGCAATCATCCTCAGATTGGCCCTTGCCGCCATGTTGAATAAATATTCTTATCTGTGGACATAAAGTAGGTAACATAAATATTCCATAGATCTAAACTATGTTAAACATTAAAATAATAGGCCTACTATGCCCATTTCAAGCAATTAATATAAATATATTTAAATTCAATATTTCAATAAAATTAGATAGCTGCTAAACAACCCTGATAATATTAACATAAGCCATTTCCATGTCTGCCAATGTCAGTAATACTCAGTGGTCGGATATCCCGGTGCAACAAGGGGTGAATGACCTCAAACATTATACTAATATGGATATACCACGGGATTCCACAAAATTACATCCAGTAAAATTTAGTAATTTTGTAACGCAAAATAAGTGCATGTACATACAAGCGTTTATTATTATGCGATTTCGACAATTATTTTAAAAGATAGGTTATAAATTTTGTTTAATATTGACCTTAGTACCAAATAAACTTTTCGTATGAATATTCTTAAATAAAAGAGTTTAGCTTTAAAAATAGAAGCTTTTTACTAAGGCACAATAGGTTCCACTTCTAGAAATTGCGAACGTAAAAAAAACAGAAATATCATATAATACACGATTATTTTAATCCGTGATCAGGATTAAAACAATATCCATACCCAGCCTAAATTAAACATTTTGGTGAGGTCTCCCGCGGATACCTCAAAATTTTATTAATTTAAAGTTAAAGAAAAATTGTATCCAATACCCACTGAATGGTACATGGTCTTCCTGAGGTCATCAATTACTAAGTTAGAAAAAATATACCTGGTTACGGATTAAACATCCTCGTGTATGTAACATAAAATCAAACATTTTTAACCCTAAACTTGGCAGAATTTAAAAAAATCGTGCGTTCTAGCCTCCTCGCCGCAGTGTAGAGCAAAAAATTCTGTGTTAATAAAAAAATACAAAAAGTGTATAATGTATCTTTAAAGATACGTTGCCAAGTTAAGGGTTAAGCATGAAGACTTGACACACCTATGCAGACACATTAGAGTAAATATATGTATTTTATGAAAGAATTATGGCTTACTAGGTTCTATAAAGTTAAAATAGCATATAATTATTTTCTCTAGATTCTCTATTTTCAATCGATTCCTTTTCACATCTAAAATCTATTTGTACGCCGAAAAAGTCCTTTCCACTTCTACGAATGTCAGTGGAGCAAATTTGTAAAGAGACACTTCAGAATTAAAAGCTCGTGATCCTGAGTCGAACAAGCCCAAACTTGTCCGAATTAAAAAAAAGTGTTTTGAACAACGGTTTGTGAAAACGCCCAAAGATTTCGTTTATGTTCGCAATTTGAGCTGCCTTTTTAAGTATACCTATCAGATCTATTTTTTTTTTTTTCAAACTAAACCCGGGAATTTAGGTCATATCCATATTAACTTTTCTACTTGGAATCCCCTGGTGTTGCACCGGGATATCCGACCACTGGTAATACTGTACGTATGTGATCTGGTCAGTGAATGTGAAAGTAAAACATGAAGTTGTATTTATTTTAATATATCTTAAGAGGCCATGAAGGTGACATATTGAATGTATGCAAATGTAGTTTCAATTACTTATAATGTTCATAACCACAATTAATTTTTATCACCTAATACCAAACTACGACTATTGACACAATCAATTAAAACATAAGATACGAGGAGTCTGAGGTTCCAAATACCAGCATTTTGACTTTTAGGAACACCCAATGAGGGTGAAATTTAAAATCAATAACTGCAGTCAGGTTTGTAACGACAATTATACAATTACGTATGATATTTTTAGGAATTTAAGACTTTTTATTTTATATATGCTAACATCAAAACCAAATTTTTATTGAAATTTAGTGCTTAATTGTCGTTACAAACCTGACTGTAATTAAGCTTTTTTAATCTGACACTAATTGAGTGTTTCTAAAAGTGAAAAAGCTCATACTACTATAAAACTAGCGACTCACAGAAATAGGTCCACTAATATACAATAATGATGTCCACAATGTAAATGACAGGAGCACTTCTAGCTCTACACTAGACCCGAGCCAGGCAACTGTGACAGATCAGATGATTCTTATCAACTGATAACTGGTACATACATCAATCATTGTCAATATTCTTTCAGAATAAAAATCTACTTGTTCAATTATAATAAAATTTAACTTTGAAACCACTTTATATAGCTTGGATATTCTACCCAATACTCATATTTCATTCCATTCTTCTAATACTCCTGAAAATTACGGAATATTGAACTGAATAACATTTCACAACTGTTACAAGATGGAACAACTGGAACAGAATACTGTACAAAACAAATTAAAAACTATTACTCATTACAGGCAGAATTTCGATAGCAAAATTATACTTATTTTCCAGTCGGTGTACAGTCAAAGGCAAAAAAAGGTGTATATAAAAATACCCAAAAATATGGCACAGTGCACTTTATTTCTGTATAATAAGAATGTTGTATCATATTTATAAGAGTACATATTTTGTACTGTATGTACCTAGCTACATTTTAGTCACTGCTTTTAAACTAAGTCACCTATCTCACCTATAACTAATGTTAAAGTGGCCTTAATAATAGTTTTTATAATTATTTTACTCTCCAATTTAGTGGTATCTGGCTAGACTATCCCACTGTTAGGTAATTGGATATTTAGTAAAGATGTAGCCAGATAGGCCGGATTCCAAATAGTAGTAGAAGCCATTGTATATATAGAAATGCTCCGTGAGATATACTAAGATGCTCACTCATAGTGTCAATTGACACAGTTTATGGCTGAACACCATCATGCATCATGTGATCAACATAAAAATTGGAAACAAAAAACATTACAAGGATTCTTTAGTGTTAACAATACTACTTTGACTTTGACTAACATATATTGCATAAATTAGGATGCGGAAAGTTACTGTTTAGTTATGAACCTAAATACTATTTGCAAAGACAGAGGGAAGAATTAATACAAGTTTAAGCACACAATTAAAACTACCAAAAAAACACCAGTTATTTAAGAAGCAACTCACTAGTAGTGATAATTTGTCTAAAAGATTCTAATAAGACATTAATTATGAACCTACTCATTCAAAATACATTATTTAGTTGTATGAAATACGGGAAAAAAATTGGCAGGATTGGGAATTTTAATTTTAGAATAACATGAACGGGAAACAAATATGAAAATTTGAAACCCCAATGTTGGGAATAGGGTGTGTTATGCTAGAGTTGGAAATAATGTACTGTCAAAAGATCACATGATAGGCGTTAATCAAATTGCACTTAATTCACGACTTAGTCTTTTCTTTTATATACAACAGTGAAGAAAATTATTGAAGAAAGTAACGATCGAAACAAAATTGAAAACGTACCAAAACTCAGTAATCAGTTACTATACACTGGTCCAGCAAATTTCTGTCAATGGCAGAGTAATGAAAAGGCTTACCAATTATCAGCGTTGTTACCTAATATCCACAAGGAGTAACACAACCACGACTAAAAAACAACCTAGCAAGAGCTCAAATTCAATATTAAATAATTAAATGAGACTCACAAGACGATATAGATGGAAAAGTCGGGCCGAGAATGGCGGAGAACCAAAACTTATCACAAGACCAATGATAAAAGTAAAGTCAGCTGACCTGTCTTCTCTATGAATGAAAGTCTATGGTCATCGTTTTATTGATTTTCAACGTTTTGTTTAATATTATATTTATACAACGGCCTTAAATATTATTCGCTGTAGTTTCAATGATAAATATAATTTTGTTTTGTATAAATCGTACTTACAAATTAAAAAAATACATAAATAAGAATGAAATGAATATTACCAAAGTCAAAAATGAATACAGTCAAAACAGAATTTTTTTAGAATGGTAATTTTCACTTTTTTTTTTTGGTATATATGGCCTGGTTTCATGACCTTTAAGCCAATCATATTCACTTCAATAACAACTTATTATTACCAGCTTACAAAACTTTGATACCCTCCAAATTGGAGGAATTTAAAAATAAAATTGTGTCAGGTCGTAGATTATGTCTAAACACAGACCAACCACCTATAGACGTCCATTATAAGGCGACTCGCGCGCACCTGCTTTTATATTTTTCATAGCCATATATGCGCGAGCGCTAGCCGTGCCCGTTCAGTTGCGACCAAGTAACAGAGCCGTAAGGACCGCACGTTTTTACTAATAAAAAAATCGAGTAAGTGAATTTTATGCCTGTAAAATGTCCACGTGTAGTGTGAAATGGTGTGGAAAGGCAACAAGAAGTTTAAATTTAAAATCAGACGGAATTACATTCCACAGGTAAGACATATTTATAATTTATTCCGAGCCAGCCGAGGCCAACTTAAACTGGTCACTGATAAGTAGGTTGAGGCGACAGTCACGCCCCCTTCTCTATTCTGTCCCTTTTCATCAAATCAAAAATGCAATGTGACAATGAGGGTTTTTGATACTTTTTCTGCCGCTATGGGGAGGTGAGATGGCAGCACTGAGCCGCCCGTTTAACGAACTGTCAAAATAAATACGCGCATTTAATTTTCAACATATTTATAGGTTTATTTATTCTGAAAACCATTACTTTAGGCATATTGTTACCTAAAATAAATAAATAAAATAGTTCCAAGTCAATTCTCATGAAATTAACAAAGTTAAAGTAACTATTTTTAATACCAGTGACTTTGCGCGCCTGTTTTATAGCTCCGTCTTCAGTTCGATGACCGTGTAATAGTCGTAATCCATTACAAAATCAATTCTCTTCCAAATAAAATAGAATTTCAATATTTTAGGCCCAGGTGCCTATGAATAGTATGAATCTGACAGTTGTCGAGACCAGGTGCGTACGACGCGCCGCCCTGGTGGCAGAAAAATTATCGAAAACCCTCATTCCTTTCTTACGACCATTAGTGATGTGCTCGTGGCGATTAAATTTATTACCGGGAGCAGGGTCGCGTTTTATAAAGTTACAATTTACAATTTCGCTGTTTGCATCTCTTTCTAGCCAATTAGTGCGTGCGTTAGAGAGGCAAACAGTGAAATTGTAAATTGTAACTTTATAAAACGCGACCCAGGTGTTTCTTTTAACTAAACTTTACCGGATTTACGGAACAAATATGAAAATAAGAATTTTTTTAGCGATGTAATATTTGCCAATCGGCAGGAAGTGTGAGGGAATTTGGAGTTGGTTTGAGATAGTTATATGTTGTATTCGCTTTTTAGGGTCCTCTTGGTGAGCAGTGGGGTTCAGTATCAAAAGATAGACCTGATGTTGAACTCAGAGGAAGTGCAAGGGAACTTGGAGTTGGTTTCAGATAGTGATATTTTGTGTTGGCTTTTTAGGATCCCCTTGTTAAGCCATTGGGTCTAGCACCTCAAGATGGGCCACATGGTGAACTCGGAGGAAGTGTGAGGGAACTTGGAGTTGGTTTGAGATAGTGATATTTTGTGTTGGCTTTTTAGGATCCCCTTGTTAAGCCATTCGGCCTAGCACCTCAAGATGGGCCACATGGTGAACTCGGAGGAAGTGTGAGGGAACTTGGAGTTGGTTTGCGATAGTAATATGTTGTGTTGGCTGTTTAGGATCCTCTCGGTGAGCAGTTGGGTCTAGTAGCAAAAGATAGACCTGATGATGAACTCGGAGGAAGTGCACGGGAACTTGGAGTTGGTTAGAGATAGCGATATGTTGTGTTGGCTTTTTAGGATCCTCTCGGTGAGCAGTTGGGTCCAGTACCAAAAGATAGACCTGATGATGAACTCGGAGGAAGTGCAAGGGAACTTGGAGTTGGTTAGAGATTGTGATATGTTGTGTTGGCTTTTTAGGATCCTTGCAACCTAAATGGTCGCGCACCGTGCGGTTTCAGAGGAACTTCCTCTCGCGGACGGTCCGTCTGTGGAATGAGCTCCCTGCCGAGGTTTTCCCGTTGGACTACAGTATGGGGTTCTTCTAAAGAGGAGTGTACAAGTTCTTATTGGGTCGGCAACGCGCATGTGACACCCCTGGGGTTGCAAGCGCCCATAGGCTACGGTGACTGCTTTCCATCAGGCGGGCCGTATGCTTGTTTGCCACCGACGAGGTATAAAAAAAAAAAAAAAAAATCCTCTCGGTAAGCAGTTGGGTCCAGTACCAAAAGATAGACCTGATGATGAACTCGAAGGAAGTGCAAGGGAACTTGGAGTTGGTTAGAGATAGTGATATGTTGTGTTGGCTTTTTAGGATACTCTCGGTGAGCAGTTGGATCCAGTACCAAAAGAAAGACCTCATGATGAACTCGGAGGAAGTGCAATTCGGAGGAATTCGTTATGAAAGTTCGAAGTATACATTAACGTAACTTTTAATTCGAACCTCCACTTTTATCATTAACTCCCTAGTGTATTAAAAAACAGGAAGACAATGTTATGATATCTTATTAATTTCATTTTTAATTGATTGCGTATTGAGTATTTTAACAAGTAAAATGTATGTACACTTTTAGATTATGCATTGTTATCGATACCTACTAATTGTAATTTCCGGTAATAAATGTAACCAGAACCGGTAATATAAATTTCGGTAATAGACGTGTCCCATCCCTATGTAACAGCGCGACTGCCCGCCGTCCGCCGAAACGACCAATCGTAGCGCGTTAACACCTTCCCCGCCCGCTCCTCGAGCCTCATGTTTTGGTGATTCGTAACGCGAATAAAATTAACAACACTGGTACTCTATAGGGGGTTCATTATCGGGGTAAAGGGAGATTATTGTCGGTGACGCTTACGTCTCGCGGCATTGCTTTTTGTATACCTATATATTTTGTATACCTATATCTCTTAAGCATATGCACGACAAATGGACGAACAACTCAATATCACGTCAACCGATTTCAATAGTTATTTTTTATCCGACTGCAAAATAAACCGTACCTAATGATAGGATCTTGGAGAAATCGATTGAAGTCGGTTGTTTTTAATTTCTTAATTTGGTGATTATTTTATGCGATTTTATAGAGATTGTTTGACTGATCTTTGATTTTTGGGAACAAGTGGTATTTTTATTAACATAAAGTATCAAAATTTGAGCACCAAACTAATTGCTTTTTTTTATCAACGAGGGATTTTGATACTTTTTCTGCCACTATGAGGTGATATGATGGCTGTGTGTAAGGTCGACCGAACGATCAAAATAATATTTTTAGGATTATTTATGCTTAAAACAATTACTTTAGGAATACTGTTTTCTAAAATAAATAAAAATAAATAGTTCAAAGTCAATTCCCAAGAAATGAGCAAAGTTCTAGTAAATTTTTTTAGTAACTGTGATTTGCGCGCCTGTTTTAGAGCTCAAACTAGAGTTCGACGACTCTTTACTAGTCGTAATCCATTACAAAATCAATAAACTTCGAAATACAATACAATTTTAATATTTTATTATTAGTATGAATCTGACAGTTGTTTGGACCAGGGGCCCTCGTAGCGCCGCCCTGGTGGCAGAAAAAGTATTGAAAACCCTCATTAGTGATACCGCATGGAAATAAATGTCAACAAAATTTGGTTGGTCTGAATCTAAACCGCAATCAAAATCATCCGTTTGGCGCTTTAGGTAGGTTTCCATTTTGGAGATATTATACAACTTTAGTCTGGCAATCCTTCTTTTCCCCCCGCCCCCTCATATTGAATCGTTCGGACTGTTCCGCAATTCCAGTATTTATTTCGATTATTTTCTATTTAAAACCTATAGTGACTCGTTCATTATAACTCGAAATCAACAAAGTTTGTTACAAAGTGCTTTTAAAGTCTTTCGCGCAAGGACTCCCTGAATAAATTGTATTGCTAAATGTTAGTTTACATGTTCTCTTTTGTTGAAAATTTGCCGACGAAGCAGTTTGGTTTAATCCCTAGTTTTGCAACTGGTTATGGTGTTTTCATTGTTGTAGGAACATAAAGGATATACAGCTGAGCAAATCCCTGTCGTGGCTACTGCGACACGGAGCGCTGAAAGAAGGATTCGATCTAAGGTGCGCTGTTTTTGTTTGATTATAACGACGCTTCTGTGAAGCTCATCTAATCGTTTCTCTTAACAACAAATTTGTATTAGAGTTTATTTGTACAACGTGCTATTTTTCTTTTCTCACACGTCGTGAAAAGGCATATTTTAGTTTCTTAACACTCCATTGTTATGTTGGTTCTAAACAAACATAACAGCACTACTTAGCTTGAAAATAATCGAGAATAACTATCTATCGCTTTCACAAGAACAACAACATGGTAACAAGCTTATATTTACGAAGACACTGTATAACAAAATTGACACAGTATAGTCAATTCTCTATTTACACAAGTTGACAAACCATGGGGTCTAAAATTATTTTAAGATCTGTGCTAAGCAAAAAATGTGTGAGCAATATAGTAATAAAAATGTCCATATATTACTGTTGAAAGGAGTGGATAGTAAAATGTTTCAAACATGTGTCATTCTTTTTGATTTTAGCCCAGAAGGATATATAGATATTGAAAACATTCTACAACATAAATCATTTGAGAAGTTCAGCTGCATTGACATAGAGCGAGTAGTTCGTAATAATGCAAAACAGAGGTTTGGACTAAGAGTAAATCCAGCCACAGGGGCGGTGGAAATTAAAGCAAATCAAGGACACAGCATATGCAACATTACTGACGCAGAGTTGACTCCTATTACTGAAGTGAGTAAGGAGTACATTATATAGTATACATTTGTAATTTAAATAAATAAAGAATAGATAATGATATCATATTCGTAAATGTAAATTTTCCGACTTAGCATACATGCACTTTCATCATCATCGTATCAGCCAAAAGATGTCCACTGCTGAACATAGGGCTCCACCAAAGATTGCCACAATCACCGGTCATGTGCCACCCGCATCCAGTGGACTCCTGTGACCTTCACCAGGTCATCAGTCCACCTTGTCCACATGCACTTTATAGACAAATAAAGATTGTGAGTCAACAGTTAACAAATTCTCTGCCACCAAGGCTCATGTGTGTCTACTGTCCACCTTCATACAGGTTTGTTACTAGGACACTCCCAACTCCCAAGCAGTAAATACCTACATTAACCCTTTCAGCCCGGATGACGAGTTAAAACGTCTTCTGCGATGACCTCTCAGATCCGGTAGACAAGTATACTCGTTTTAATCAATTTGTCAGTAAATCTTAGGGCAATCGACAGTCACTTGTAGTTACACAACCGGACACATCTCTTGGCCTCTAGTCGTAACTATTTGCTGCTGTTATTGTGACGGTAACTAGTGAATAAACTTATTAGTCTTATTACCCCAAAAATATTCGTTACATATTTGTGTCAAAATAGTTTCGTTTTGCACAATTGATACAACATGGAGAAAAATAACTAACTATACCTAAAATTTCTCATTTAGACAATATTAGCTAACGAGTTATCTCGTCTACCGGCTCTGAAAATCGTTTTACCTAGCCGAGTTAAGTCGTCCTTCGGTCTTAAGAAGATGATTTCTGTTAACGAGTTAACTCGCCTACAGGATTTAGGAGCAAGTATCATTTTCACTGGGGCTGGAAAACCGGGTAGATTTTGTGTATGACGTTGCCGGAACGAAAGGGTTAACATTAGTAAACAAGGGAGATTTCATACTTCTCATCTGTCTTCAAAGGGAAATAAATAATAATGTTAGGGTTTCTTTTTACATAACTACAAAATAAAATATGTGTTCACATATATTTTAATAAATAGAAACATTAGAAACCCTAACACAAAAAGTTGCATATTATAAGATATGTTTAGGTATATTATTATTAAAAGTTATGCACCTCTGCGTTTCCTGTGTAAAGATGAAGGCAGTTAGTTGACTTTGTAATTGAATATCGTTATATTACATTAGTAAAGAGAACAATGGCAGCTTTATTATGATTCATAATGATAAGCTCAACCACTCCTATCATATTCAAATAGCCACATAATTGGTTCTTGTTAATATTTAGTATCATTATTAAGCACTAATTAGGTATACAACTTAATGACTGCAGTTTCATTTCTAATTTTGGGTTTCTAAGAACCTTTTTACTAGTAGTAACAGCAGTATCCAGATAGGTAAGTCCTTATAGTTTTTCATTCACGTTCATTCAACTATGCAGCTTCAGCTTGCAATGTTTGATGTGGCTACTTAAATTGAATTACCTTGATAGCCTAGTTGGTGCAGATAAGTAGTGATCCTACCTACTATCTGAAGGTCCTGGGTGCAAATTCTGGGAAGGAATATTTATTCCTTTATCCCTTTTTCTAAGTATTTATGGGTGAATCAATTTTTTTTCTGTTATTGCCATTGTTACCCCTTAATTTGGCCATGTTCGTCACAATGAACATGGTCTTCGACCCACTTTTTGTATTTTTTTTTGAGACAGAATTTTCTGCTCTATACAATGGCGAGGAGGCTGGAACGCACGATTTTTTTGAAATTTGCCAAATTAAGGGTTAAGGTCACCTGAGTCGCACTGGATTTATACTAAATTATACTCCTTGAACTAGACAGACAAATACAAGTTTTGCCATTGCCAAGCGAGGCTGTGTTTTGACTTCAAATATTTATTTGCAGGCCACATACAGCACAGTAATCCATGGAACTTACACGAAGTGCTGGCCACAGATAAAACAGAGTGGGCTCAGCCGAATGACAAGACGTCACATCCACCTCTCCAAGGGCTTGAACACAGATCCTAAAGTAATCAGCGGACTCAGACACGACGCACAAATACACATCTATATTAACCTGAGCAAGGCGTTGGATGATGGAATAAGGTTCTATGAGTCCGAAAATGGTGTCATACTGACACCAGGCAATGACAACGGCTTTTTAGAGACCAAATACTTTGATCAAGTCATTGAAATATCCACAGGTAAGTTTTAATCACAACATTTTTTTCTAAATTATCAAATTAACAAAGCGTTGCGATAAGCCAAACATATTATTTGAAGCCAGACTAAAACTTGTTTTTTTTTTTAATATTTTCATATACAGAAAAATATTTTTTTACTAAAAATGCATAAAAGATGTATTTAAATCTGGATTCATGTAATATTTTTTGCTTCTTACAACCTGAGGACTACGCTGTCAAAGTTATTCGGTTTCCTCGTGTTACATCATGTATATTTTCATCAATATTGAATTACCTTTACAGATTGTACACAAAACATATTTCTGAACATTTCTAGCTACATTTATGTCTTAGATAATTTTAAGAATTTTGGAAAAATACGTAAAATTTGGTAGGATATTATTGCGAGAATACGCATTATATTGTAAACAATGTCTTTTTCCGATAGTTTAATGTAGTTGAACCAAATAAAGCCACTTTTCAGTGTATTTTTGTCCTCCAAAACCAAACGGAGGCATATGACATTACCTACAAAAAATCTTAGGTCGACACGAGCATAATTTTAATGTGCCCTAAAAAGTTCTACGAATGCTTCAACATTTTCAAAAGCAAGACTATTTATTGTTCTTTCTTTAGAAGTATCTGTCTGGCGCTAGTCAAATCACGAAATACATGTAATAGTTATAAATTTAGAACAAGTTATGTTTTATTAGAATTTCGAATGTTTTTTAGAGCAATACAAAACATGTAATTACCCAATTCAAGTAGTTTGTTTATCATCTTAAGTTTTTTTACCTAGGCGCTAAACACAGATTTAGACATTCAGTAGATGAAGTAAATAGCACCATTTGTATGGGAACCAAGCGTGCCGACTTTTTAGCTGTCACAGAGTCGTCACGGTCGGCATTTAGTGATGGGTAAACCTAAACGATTCAAAGACACCAATGCCCCTCCACCCGCCACAATGCAGGCGTCTCTCTCGTACACATAGATTTTATATCTGTGGGCTCGCTCGCTCACTATTATATTTATTGTAGAACGAAAACACTAGTCGCTAAATTTGACGGACGAATGAGAAATGGGCTGCTATTACGAAGTCCAAGCGATACGCGAGAGTATCGCTAGTCTCATATTCCTCATCTCTTTCACACACATGGTTGATCAAACGCTTAAAGCAAATGCAGCAATGCAATGTAAACGTCGGTTTGTAACGTAATTCTATAGTTACTTAGGTACATCCTTGGACGCATAAATAAAAATACGGAAAAAATGATTAAAAATGAATTCACGCACAATATTATTTAAAAATTACTTACGTGTGATGGGAAATATGTTTTTGTTTTTGTGCGCTGGAAATATTTGGGCTGGTGCAGTTAATTATCATGCAATGAGGCATTTTGTATTTTTTTTTCTTACGTGCAGCTGCAACAGCTGACGTATATGGACTGTCATTAAAAATGGCCATCTCAGTGGCTGCCACTGATTTCGGACACGCGAAGTAGATACATTTTCTTCTTCTAGTGTATATTCATTTCTGTGGCGCTAAACATTTTGGGATAAATCGATGTAACTAAGTATAATGAAAGTGACCATTTGACTGACTGTTAATTTACCTACTTATAATCTAAGTGTAAGTGTTACACTATATCTGGATAGGTATTATTTTGATTACTAGACATAATAACAGTAAAATTAGCACAATTAATGAATAAACATGTGAGAAATTGGTCACTTTCATTACACTTTTACACGAAATTGCCCCTTGTATATCTTCATCACCCTGTTCATCGATGGTCTCATTAATCAACATATTATTGTATAAATATCCGTTAGTTAAAATGATTATGATCGTTTTCTTACGTCAGAAACATCTTAATCGTTTTATACTAGACACCGTGTTTATTTTTATTTCCGTTAAATCCCATTCCTTGGTTCACTAAGCATTTTTCACCCGATCAAAATTGTTATACCAACATCGCGAAATAATATAAGTATTTGATTTTTTTTCTTCTTTCATACCTAATACATCAGGGACCCGTTTCTCGAAAGCTTGTAACTTGTAATACAAATGGAAGTCTCGTTTTAACACTATTAATTAGATAAGGACTTCCGCTTGTATTACAAGTTACAAGCTTTCGAGAAATAGGCCCCAGGTGGTAAGTGTGTAAAAAGCTTATGACAACGAGATCGCGACGAGCTTAAACTCGTAACATTGCGATTAGAACGATTTGGAAACATTTTAGGGCGCCGGGTGCTTTAGAAGCCGCAGGAATGGAGGAGCCGGTGCGCATACAGTCGCGGCCGCCGTGCGCGCGCCCGCCCTTCGCCGCCCGAGCGCCCGCCTCGGCGCCCGCGCGGGGGCTGGCCCGGGGCGGCTCGCCGGCGGTGCAGGGGCCGCGTCGGGGCGGCTCGCCGGCGGTGCAGGCCGGCCGAGGCGGCTCGCCGGCGGTGCAGGGCCGGGCCGGGTCGCCGCCCGCGCCGCGGCAAGGACGGCACGCGCGCTCGGCCGGCGGCCATCGCCGCGACGAGGTGCTGCCCAACGCCGTGCTCGTCACCGGTAAGTGTTGGCTTTATTGTTGTTCTTCCTTTTCTTCGTCGTCTAAAATTATCGCAATCATCGCCAATTCTCTCGTTGTCAATTTTCTCAAAGGCATCGTTACTTATACAGCGTGTATATTTGATATAACCGCAAACTTTAGGTCTTGGTATAGACACTAATTAATATATTTATCGCAAAATTATTAAAAAAAAGCAAACTTTTTTCTTTCATATAAAATAATTCAGCACGCAATGTAAAGCTTTGTTGTTGTTTGTTGACAATAAACATCGTAATGTCACAACTGTCACTAGTGATAAGTATACGCCGTACATTGCTGCTCAAGAAAAAAATCAATAATTAATTACGCCATGGTAGTTAACGCTAAATTAATAATTGTCATAAAAGTTAGACTATAATACTTAAATCTACGTCTGGTTACAATATGCGGCTATATTTCATATACACACTGTATATAGGTCAGATAAATAGGTGTAGAAATAAACTCCTAGGAAAAGAATACTGGCAGAGCGATAGTAGTCTAACGGACGAACAATTTGAAACTGATAAAACTGTGACAATGGAACGATAACGACGGGTAGGTATAAATCGCTCATACTACGGGGATGATACGTAGTTGCGACGCGGATGATACGTGATTGCGACGCGGATGCTACGGTCACTAAACGGGCTTAGCACGGATATGAAACGATGCACACACGTTATAGTGGGCATAGTAGTCCGTGTCGTCTCACATTCCGTGTCTGATACGTTCATACTACGGTCATGGTATGCTACGGTCTAATGGGCAGAGACCTTAAAGCCTCGGTTTCCTTGGCGCGTCACACGCGACCGGCGGCGTATGGACGAGCATCGCACGCTGTGACTGTGACACACACCGGTCATGGGTTTTCTGACCCCGGCCACCCGTCGTCGGTGAAAGAAGCTTAGTCGCATTGTGCCCGCTTTGAGAATTGTTGAGTTGTGCTTTCCAAAGGATTGACCGGCGTGCACTCGGGCCACGCGCATGTTTCCATTTATTCAACATGGACGCCCCGCTCGGGTGTCTACTCAGGCCTTAAGATTGGAAGTAATTTATTTACTGAGTATGAATATGACTAAAATTTTAATGAACGTATTGTGAAAACACAAATCAAATTATAAATTATACTCGGTCTTGGAAGAAGACCGAGTGACCGAGGGGTGCAGGCATCAGCCGCGAAAGCTGAGCACGTGGGTTCGATCCCCACCTCGAACGTTGGTGATCTTGGTCGTTTTTTCTTTGGTATATGAAATCCAATATTTAAAATTTTACTCTAACGTCTTACCGTGTGATGAAAAACCTGCTAATGATGTTGCAAATCTGAACCTAATAATCGATACGTAACAAAGCAGACCATCCGAAGCGTTTATAAGTTTAAACGCATGAACCTTAAGAATAAGATCTCAGGTGACTGACGGCACATGTCAAAATAAGTAACATTAGGATGTAATAAAGGTTGCAATACACTTATTCATTCAGTAAACTTATTTTTTTTAATAACTCAATAACTTACTACTTGACGTTGGCTATGGGCAACACTGCCCTCAAGTCCATTGGAAGAAAAAAAAACTCAATAACAGTAAGTGTTAAGATACTAGTTTCTTAGACAAATTGATCATTTTTGAACTAAATAAGCTTCCTTTTAATTTAACAGAAATCAATAAAAACACGGTGTAGATATTTAGTTCCACGAGAGTTGATGTCACGCACACATCAACGTGTCATGTAAACACACGGGGAATTTGAAATTAATGTTCTTTTTTCGTACTGACAGCAAACCCAATTGCAACTGCAAAATTGACCAAAAAATTTGTTCAAGGAATTTGTTTCAATTAATTCAGTCACTACATTTTTTGCAATAAGTACTCTATTTGGATGTGTGTGTAATCATTCACCTCAACTCTGGTGAAATTACCTATACTGAACCGGAAATTGGTTTGCCTGCAGGCTATCCTCCGTATACGAAGCCCCAAGATTTGGCACACGCCTTCTGTCAGTTCGGGTCCGTGCGGCTCAACCATGATTGGATCACCGACACTGCCGCCTGCCTCGAATTTACGGAGGCTTCGCATGCGTTAGCAGCTATAAGGTAGGTAGGTACCTAGGTACCGAACTCTTATTGAACATATGATATATTATATTGTTAGCCTCCATAGCCTAGTTGGTAGTTGGTAGTGGCTCTGGTACGAAGCTGGAGGTTCCGGGCTCGAATCCCGACGAGGGCATTATTTGTGTATTTATTTATCACAAATATTTATTCCTTGGTCATGGCTGTCTATGTATTTAATTATATATTTGTATCAATCTATTAAATGTACACACATCACAAGCCTTAATTGAGCTTACCGTGGGATTAGGTCTATTTTGTGTGAGATGTCCCAAGATATTTATTTATTTATATGGGTCAATCACTTGGTTACTTTCTCTTGGGTCACCCATAAAAGCACAGTTAAATAGCATTAGAATTGACAAAACTTTGAATTTTTTGACAGTTATGTGGCTCTTCCAAAGTGGGTCACCCACTAATCATGATAGCAAAGCTTGCAGGATACTTTCTTCTAACAAACTATTAAACTGTTGTCCCCTGAGTGATGTGACAAAATAACAATTAAAATTGCCCCATATAACATGGGCAGCTAACGAGAATTCAAAAATGCCCCCAGGACACTTGTGCAATTGGACAGTGTTATGGAATAAGCGATCAAGCGACAATTGGTCAAATTGAGAAAATTTGCTCAAAAGATTGGAAATTTGGTTTGAGTGTTGTAAGGGAATTATTAAATTAAAAACTACCGTTTTCACTGTGAAATTGTAAATGTGTTTAAAGTACAGTTATACAAAATAAAACTGTATTTATTAACGTTTATAAATAATTAATGTTTTTCCTCTTAATTTTTTATTACTGTTATTATTGAATAATGAGGGTAATTTATTCCGTAACAACGTCCTAAGCGACATATTTGGCGCTTGATTTACCGTTTATAGCAAAATTGAGTAAAATGATCGTTAGATTCAAGATATGTAACAAACAACGAATTAAGCGACTACCGATTAATTAGCGCTCAGCCCTAAGATATTTAAATGTGTCGCTTAATTCTACCTCTTATAATAAGGCTTTCGACATGATTTTTGGTTACAAAATTTGTCGACTACATAGATTGTTGTACCGATAATCGACCTGCATTTAAAACCATTTTTTTTTCTATATTGTCGCTTAGTTTGTTATTCCATAACGCAGTCCGAGGATTAGCGCTTTTCTTAACACCGCGCATATGTCGACGCAACATGTTTGACAAATGCAAGTAGAATATAGTCAATCAAAACTTAGATGGAAAAATGACACCTATTTTTAAATAGCGGTAGAAGTTCATAAACGTGATGTATTGAAAAGGGGATGACACTTGTCAACGACATTTGCGGGCCGGTTTTGAGAGGTGTTTTATTTGTTCGTAGTATTAAACCTGGGGCCTATTGCATAACAAATTACAACTAATATTACAAGCGGAAGTCTCTTCTCTATCCCTCTTACTAGAAAGAGACTTCCGCTTGTATTATTAGTTGTAATTTGTTATGCAATAGGCCCCTGCTAAAAGATTTCACGAGTATTTCTACGAGTTTATTTTAGACTTCGCATGCCCACGCTACATGTAGTACGCTCTACGTATTAACAGTAGTGTAAATTTCAAGACTATCTCCCCATCCCCAGGGCCAGTCGATCCGTGAACGTGTACGGCGCGTTCCTGACAGTGAAGCCCTGCACCGAGGGCTCGCGGCCGCAGCGGCAGCCGCGCCGCAGGGAGCCCCGCGTCGGCCGCGGACAGAACCACAAGGGTGAGCGAGCTGCTGACGTCACGTGACACGTGTCCTGACAGTGAAGCCTGCACCGAGGGCTCGCGGCCGCAGCGGCAGCCGCGCCGCAGGGAGCCCCGCGTCGGCCGCGGACAGAACCACAAGGGTGAGCGAGCTGCTGACGTCACGTGACACGTGTCCTGACAGTGAAGCCTGCACCGAGGGCTCGCGGCCGCAGCGGCAGCCGCGCCGCAGGGAGCCCCGCGTCGGCCGCGGACAGAACCACAAGGGTGAGCGAGCTGCTGACGTCACGTGACACGTGTCCTGACAGTGAAGCCTGCACCGAGGGCTCGCGGCCGCAGCGGCAGCCGCGCCGCAGGGAGCCCCGCGTCGGCCGCGGACAGAACCACAAGGGTGAGCGAGCTGCTGACGTCACGTGACACGTGTCCTGACAGTGAAGCCTGCACCGAGGGCTCGCGGCCGCAGCGGCAGCCGCGCCGCAGGGAGCCCCGCGTCGGCCGCGGACAGAACCACAAGGGTGAGCGAGCTGCTGACGTCACGTGACACGTGTCCTGACAGTGAAGCCTGCACCGAGGGCTCGCGGCCGCAGCGGCAGCCGCGCCGCAGGGAGCCCCGCGTCGGCCGCGGACAGAACCACAAGGGTGAGCGAGCTGCTGACGTCACGTGACACGTGTCCTGACAGTGAAGCCTGCACCGAGGGCTCGCGGCCGCAGCGGCAGCCGCGCCGCAGGGAGCCCCGCGTCGGCCGCGGACAGAACCACAAGGGTGAGCGAGCTGCTGACGTCACGTGACACGTGTCCTGACAGTGAAGCCTGCACCGAGGGCTCGCGGCCGCAGCGGCAGCCGCGCCGCAGGGAGCCCCGCGTCGGCCGCGGACAGAACCACAAGGGTGAGCGAGCTGCTGACGTCACGTGACACGTGTCCTGACAGTGAAGCCTGCACCGAGGGCTCGCGGCCGCAGCGGCAGCCGCGCCGCAGGGAGCCCCGCGTCGGCCGCGGACAGAACCACAAGGGTGAGCGAGCTGCTGACGTCACGTGACACGTGTCCTGACAGTGAAGCCTGCACCGAGGGCTCGCGGCCGCAGCGGCAGCCGCGCCGCAGGGAGCCCCGCGTCGGCCGCGGACAGAACCACAAGGGTGAGCGAGCTGCTGACGTCACGTGACACGTGTCCTGACAGTGAAGCCTGCACCGAGGGCTCGCGGCCGCAGCGGCAGCCGCGCCGCAGGGAGCCCCGCGTCGGCCGCGGACAGAACCACAAGGGTGAGCGAGCTGCTGACGTCACGTGACACGTGTCCTGACAGTGAAGCCTGCACCGAGGGCTCGCGGCCGCAGCGGCAGCCGCGCCGCAGGGAGCCCCGCGTCGGCCGCGGACAGAACCACAAGGGTGAGCGAGCTGCTGACGTCACGTGACACGTGTCCTGACAGTGAAGCCTGCACCGAGGGCTCGCGGCCGCAGCGGCAGCCGCGCCGCAGGGAGCCCCGCGTCGGCCGCGGACAGAACCACAAGGGTGAGCGAGCTGCTGACGTCACGTGACACGTGTCCTGACAGTGAAGCCTGCACCGAGGGCTCGCGGCCGCAGCGGCAGCCGCGCCGCAGGGAGCCCCGCGTCGGCCGCGGACAGAACCACAAGGGTGAGCGAGCTGCTGACGTCACGTGACACGTGTCCTGACAGTGAAGCCTGCACCGAGGGCTCGCGGCCGCAGCGGCAGCCGCGCCGCAGGGAGCCCCGCGTCGGCCGCGGACAGAACCACAAGGGTGAGCGAGCTGCTGACGTCACGTGACACGTGTCCTGACAGTGAAGCCCTGCACCGAGGGCTCGTACCCGTACTGTACTAACAAACCACCCAGTCACAAGGACATATACAAAAGAAATGTTTTCAATGCCAGTATAACTATTTTTAATAATTTACCAAACAATTTGCGGGCATTATCGGGGAATATCTTTAAACATAAATTGACGAATTGGCTGATGGATAATTGTTTTTACAGTGTAAGGGAATATTTAAATTATAAAAATGTACTGACATGTTAATTACTGATTTTTATTATTATTTTATTGCTTTTATGACATCTATCAATACTTTTTCTAGAACAATTAATCAACTATTTGTACACATGCATGCATGTTGAATGCAAGGACGTTTTATTTTATAAGATCTTTTATAACTGTGTTCTGACAAATAAAAAATTCTGATTTCTGATTACTAGTCTTTAGACATGTTTCGTTCATGAATGAGTGAAATAAATGAACTGCAGCATCGGATTCAATTCGCTCGTCCACGAAGATTGACTCGTGCTCACTCGCTCAAATGCTTCTTTCCCACTCTTGACTCGAATGAGCCGTTTTATTCAAACGATTGCGAGTTTGGAGCGCTGCGGAATAATTCGGAACGTGTCGGAGTTGGCAAAACATGGCGGAGCGTATCGCATGAATCGGTTGACTGCCGTCTTACTCACACACGCTGTGTATTATTTACCATCTCCTTTCCGCAGTTTTGATTACACTCACTCTAATCTCTCTACAGATCCACTGAGCGAAGTGAGCGAAATGAGTGATACATTTCTTCACGGCCGTAAGATATTGAGCGATTTCACCTTGGTGAGCGATTCTGCGCATGTCACTTAAAACTTATCAGCCGTTTTGTTCGCAGGTACTATAGTAGAACCCAACGAAATCGCGCTACAAGGCGGTTTTCACCAACAGCTAGACGCTCTGTTAAATGCCGTCCGACTCACGCAGTCCGAGATAGAGCTCCTCACGCCACTCTACAGGGACCTGGAGTATGTACTCGGCGAGATTTGGCCTGGTAAGTGTTTCTATTCTCTTTCATTGAATGAGGATTTTCGATATATTAGAGAAAATTAAAAAATAATGGGTGTCCATTATGTGTGTTCAGAAAAGTTTTCGTTTTTTTTTGTTGTAGGTCCGCGAATTATTCATAAACAGCCCTCGCAGCGCAAACTGTCATAAAATAAATGGCATAAATAAATTAAAATAAAATAAAATTTTAAAAAATCCAGTAGATCAAAACATCGGTCAGCCTCCGTAGCCTAGTTGGTAGTGATCCTGCCTACGAAGCTGGAGGTTCCGGGTTCGAATCCCGGCGAGGGCATTCTTTGTGTATTTATTTATCACAAATGTTTGTTCCTTGGTCATGGCTGTCTATGTATTTAAGTATCTATATGTATCTATCTATTATATATATTGTCGCCTGGTACCCACATCACAAGCCTTAATTGAGCTTACCGTGGGACTAGGTGGATTTGTGTAAGATGTCCCAAGATATTTATTTATTTATAAAACATGAATGCCGCCTTTTTCTACTGACTAAAACTATTCGTTAGACTTAGCGAACGACGTTCGTTCGACGCTTCCCACCCTTGCTAACCGTACCTCGTATGCAGGCTGCTGCGCGGTGCCGTTCGGGTCCGTGACGACGGGGCTCGGCGTCAAGTCGTCCGACGCCGACGTGTTCGTGGCGCTGCCGCCCAACGTCCGCGCCGGCGCCGTCGGCCGCGCCAAGCGAGCCCTACAACAACACCCACATGTCTTCACAAACCTACTAGCCATCCCTCGCGCGAATACGCCCATCGTTAAGTTCCTTCATCTCCCGACCAACGTCTACTGCGATCTCTCCTTCAAAACCCCTCTCGGCTCTCAGAACAGCAAGCTCATAGCTTTCCTTCTCTTCTCCGACCCTCGTCTCATCCCCGTCGCGGTCGCCGTCAAGTACTGGGCGCGCTGCCACGCCCTCACCGGCACCGGCAAGCTCACCAACTACGCGCTCACCATGATGATCATATTCTACTTCCAGCAGCCCCCCGTCTCGATCCTCCCGGCGGTCGAGTGGCTCCAGCGCGACCGCGCCTACGACTGTCTCGTCGACTATTGGAACACGGGCTTCGTTAACGACATGCGACGCGTCCCGCGCTCCACTAATAATACACCCATAGCCGATCTCCTCGGAGGGTTTTTCGAATACTACGCGAACTTTGACTTCGATCAGCTCGTCGTCTGCCCGTTTCTCGGGCGGCCGATTAGAAAGGACGACTTTAGAGATCTGAGGCTGCTGCCGGAGGAGTTCTGTCGGTACAAGAAGAACGTGTGCAGCGGCGTGACGCTGCCCATCCGCTTCATGACGGCGATATGCGTGCAAGATCCCTTCGAGCAGTGCCACAACGTGGCTTCGCCGATCACCTCTCGCCTCGCCGGCGACATCCGCGCCTACTTCAAGTTCGCCGCCGACGCCTACCACAGAGAGAAGCTAAAGGACCACGTCGGTTTCCTCCCGACGATTCTCCTCGAGAAGCCGGACCTGCCGCGCCCTAAGAAAGGAGGTTCGGAGTTCCGAGCTCGCCTCCCGCCGGGGCTGGTCGCCAACATAGTTACGCCGGACTGGAAGGCCGTAGTCCGCGACATCGTCTTCCAGATCTTCGGAACCATACTCAGGGTCGAGCTCGAGAAAGTCGAGGATTCCACTAAGCGGGCCGAGGGGGCGGAGAATGATTCTGGGGTTAAACCGGGGAAAACGGCGAAATCGCGAGCCAAAGGAGGTACTGTTTTGAAAGAGGAGAAAGTATCTTCAGAATTAGACAAACTAACCAATCAGGGAGAAGCCGGTACATCGGAAAAGGTAGGTACTCTTCGGGAAGCTGTTAAACCCGGAAAGAAATCTGAAATCTCATCAAATTCTAAGAAAGAAACAATAAAACTAAGAACAAACTCGCAGTCGGAAGAAACCGGAAAATCTTTGAACGAAACGCGTACTAAATTAGAAGAAATTCGGAATGAAACGTCTAAGCTAGAAGAAACCACTGTATCTGAAAGCAAGAGAATAGTTAGTCCAGAGAGGAAAGGGAAATCTACAACAGTAGAGATTGTCAAAAATGCTAAAGTACTGGGCGGCATAACAAGGAGGGAAAAGGAACGGTACACGGGCCAGATCAGCCGGGCCATATGGAAGAGGAAGATGTTTTCGAAGCTGTACAGCGTGATGGGGCTCAAGTTTTTCGACCGCGAGACGATGATCACGGACGAGATCCTGAAGGTGGATAAGAACGTAATCGACGTCGAGTTCCAGCTGCTCGTGACGTTCGTAAACGCGCCGCGCTCCGCCGTCGTCTCGGTGCGCCACACAGCCGGAGAGCTCAACGCCTTCAAGGAGTTCGGCAAGTTCTTCAACAGCACCTTCCAGAATTGGTTCGTCATACTCTACAGGCCTCACTGCAAGAAACCAGCTCCCGGCCCGGCCGTCGCACAGAGAGTCACCGACGAGGAGGCCGCGGCTAAAGAACTCAACGAGCTGATGAACACTGAAAATGATACAGACAAAAGCGACTCCGACAGCGATTCAGATTTCAGCTACGAGGACGAGAGGATAGACCCTAACGCGACCAATTCAGAAGACACTGGTGAAAGCAACGAAAGCACTAAACTGCAAAATGATGACAAAAACTGTAAAAACAAATCAAATAATGCTATAAAGACGCTAGGAGAAAATTTGAACAACCGCGATTCAAAAGTAAATGATAACAATAAGGCCCCAACGGACAATAAACATGACGAGGATGAGCCACACGGATCCGAAAATTTTCCACGACAACCCAAAAATAGAATGCAACGTCCTAATAAAAATAAAGGCCCCATTCCAACTGTCGGCATATTAAACGACAAAGTCGAGCATCTTAATCTATCCGACAAATCGCCACTGACGAATAGTAACAATACGCGGAATTGCAACAAAAACATCCAGCCGCTAACACCAGCTAACCAAAATGGGGAAACTGGTACACAGAACTCGCACAACAAATCAGTAAAGTTCACTAATAGAACGCAGGATGGTGATCACAATGACGCCTGCCCTGAGTTCGTGAAAAGCAAACGACAGAGGCATAGGAAGGCCAAAGACAAAACGCAGGGTGGCCAGGGAAGTGGCAAGACGAGAAGTGCCGGAGAAAGCGGTCAGATGCCTTAATGCTAGCATGTAGCCTTTGGAATTAATGCATTTCAAATCTGCTCTATTGCTCGTAATGCTATTGATGTACCGTAGCTAACTTCTATGAACTAAGAATTAATTATTACGTGAAGGAAAACTGTCTAAACTTATCATTACCTATATTTTTTAAAGAATTAGATTGTTATTGACATTTTTTGTATGTAGGATTACAATTCATTTTCAATCAATTATTAAATTTTATCTCTTGACATAGAATTTAGTTTTATTTAATTACCTTGGATTTCACCACAACAGGTCGTCTGTCTAGTGGCCGTTTTGTTAATTTTTAGTTAAATTATTAATCTCTTCTGAATCACACGACCTCTTCGATTATTATGGGAGAAAGTGTCCTAACACATACAGTGCGTTAGCTATATCTACAGATAATAGTGTTTTTAAGAACACTTCGGCACAGAAGATAACATTTTTCCGCACCAGTTCGACCCCGGTGACACAACGTCTGTGATCAACAGAAACTGATTCCTATGCCAATGACACATAGGTACGTGATGAAAATAACTTTTCAGTACAGTTCGCGCTTTTTTACACGCTAGTGCGAGAAATGGTTCATTTTACGTCAGGCCGAAATCTTCGGAGAGCCATATGTACTGAAAAACGTACCATACTGGTGCGAAAACGAAATTCGTAATTCGTGTCGATTTAAAGTCAAAGTCAAAATATTCTTTATTCAATTAGGCCCAGCAATGAGCGCTTTTTAACCCTTAAATGCATAGTGTACGATGTATCGTACATAACCAAAACGTAGTTGGTGTTTGAAAACTAGATACGTATACTATGTTCTTAAGGATAATTTTGCAAGAAAATTTTATGAACTTTTAAATTTATTCTTGAATCGCTGGCGTAACTATATTTAAAAAAAACTTACGTGTCTTTATAAGCAAGATGGCAGAAATTTGTTCTCGTTGCTTGTGTTTAGCCGTTTTTAACTAGGTAAGTAAGAAATTATTTATTATTAGAATTTTGTGATGCACACCTTAAAGTTTCTACAATTACTGAACTTAATATACTTCAATCTAAAAGTAAACAATATTTGCACATTTTATGATGCACGATTTTGCAAAAAAATGCATAATGTATCATATAGAAATTTTGATTAGTAGTAAAAATTTCTCCCAAAAAAAAAAATCTGTGGACATATCCACAGATTTTTTTTTTCAATTTTTCTCGCGTTTTAGACGCCATTAGGTAAGCACATTTTATTTTTGGAACGAAAAGAAAAATTCATGCCTTATAAATATTAAGATGTCATGTACCAAAGAAAAACGACCAAAATCACCTAATGTCCGAGGTGGGGATCGAACCCACACGTACTCAGCTTTCGCGGCTGATGCCTGTACCCCTCGGCCACTCGGTCTTAGCAACCACCGGCCAAATTTCTCGGGTATATGCAATCCCTTACAAGGCTAGGCGCCTTTGATCATTCTCTAAGGGCAAGCAATACCTACAATGCCTTTGTTTTCGCAATATGTTCAAAAATTCATGCATTTAAGGGTTAAAGCACTCCCTTTGGTCGTGCTTTAATTTATCTCCATTCGTTTCGAACCAGTACCGTACAGATTGTTTTATAGTATTTTATGCAACCCTTGTTTAAGAGAGGTCAAAAAAGGTGAATGGCGTGGGTAACAATTAGAGGCGAAGCCGAAAATTGTTATTAAAGACGCCACGAGCATTTTTTGACTCAGTTAAACAATCTTGCATACAATACTTTTTGTACGACCACACACTTATTTTCAAATAAAATTATTAATTTGTGAAATATTCTTTGCCAAACACATTTTTATTAATCATGAAGTTCGGGCGGGAGACGTCAAAATTAAAAAGAAAGCTCCTCTATGGTTTACGATTCACCAGAAATGACGTTTAAAATTAGGTGGGCAGCCATGTATTTCATTACGTCTTGTATAGGTTACACGAGGTGTCTTAAAATCCAAAAACGCACTGCGTGTATGCCCGAATGCGTTTATAGAGAATAGACAATATAGACTTATCTTGACAGCGCAAGGTAGGGGCTTAATAAAGGTGTGTTCACGAATCTGTAAATGACAAATAAAAGTATGGGGGTAGAAAAAATATTTATTCAATATTTGTCATGTGAAAAGTGTAAAATAATATTTACGATTTGATTTAAAAATAATATAATAAGTATCAAGGCATGTTAAAGGAGAGCTTGTGCTTGATCAGCCAGAAAGAGTCCACAACGCCATGCGGTTCCACCGACATCTGAAACCAACCAGTAAAATTATTAGCCATTCTATACCAACATATTACGACTTTATTGACGCCTATGTTCAGCAGTGGACGTCTTTCGGCTGATATGATGATGATTGGTATAGTATGGCATCAATATACATATACACAACCGTACTGTGTAAGTCTGGGGCTCGCAAATTTGGGTTATTCTCACCTGTTACCACTAGAGTATAGTTCGGGAAATATTATTTGACCGACTGTTATCTTACAATACGACCTTTTGTTTTGCGTTTTTGTTCATAATAAGAATAATAACCAAAATTCATAATGACAGTTTCTCAGAATACCTAAAATGTTATTTACCTTGTATTATTTTCCTTGCACTGTGTTTTATTATCGATTTTAGCATTGAATTAGTTAAATAATGCTTATATATTTATGAAAACCTAAATTTAATAGTTTTTATGGATACTACATTTTAGGCATTTTGAGAAAGTGAAGTTTTGGTTTTAAGTTAATTTGGCTTTCAAACATTTTGGACAAACGGCAATTTGAGACAGGTTTGTCCTTTCAAGTTTTAGACATTATGAGACTAATCTGTTTTGGGATTTCAACGTTTTAGGAATATGGTATTATGATATTTGGTTGTAGCGAACCGGAATCCAATTATTGACTAAAATTACGTGTGACCAAATTTGATCAAATTTAAATATGGTCGAGTCTCACGTTAGTTATAATTCAAAAATTTCATTAGGTAATACAAATATCGTTACCAGGAGATTTTTTGTCATATACAGAGTGGTAAAGTAAAGTAAAGTAAAGTAAAGTATTTATTTATTGTAAACTGTGTACAAAAGATGGTATACATTGTGATAATTAGTATCAACAGTAACCCGTTACGGGCATACAATACAATTCTTAAATCTATCTTACAAAAAACTCATTTAGAGTATAAAATACATTTTCCATCAACCATTTTTTTAACTTAATTCTAAAATTATTTCCCTCTAGTATTTTAATTTCTACAGGTAGGGCATTGAACACACGTATTGCAGTATTAAATGCGCTTCTGTAGTACATTGAGTTATTTGATTTTGGACAAACCAGATTGTACTTATATTGTTCTCGTACGTTATCTCTTTGTGAGGACTTTTTCGTGAAGTAGTTGGAATTCCTCTCTACAAATGTACAAAGCTCCAAAATATAAATCGCGGTGAGAGTCAGGAACCGCTTTTGCCTGAATACACATCGCAGGGATTGTTCGGTAGGCATGCGATATATTGTACGTAAGCATCGTTTTTGTAGAACAAATGTACTGTGAATCTCTACCGAATTTCCCCAGAAAATAATACCATAGGTAAGCAACGGATAGACATTTCCATAGTAGGAATTTCTAACGACTTCTTCAGAGCAGGTTCCTGAAAGGATCGACAGGGCATAGCATTGAGAAGAGATAATTTTAGGTAATTTCTTATTATTGGTAATGTCGACGTAAGGTTCACGCTACTATAAACTGACACGACCGGAACAAACAGGTTAATCGTGGTATGGTTAATATTTAAAAAAATCGGCACCTGATCAATATAGATGTGCGAGTGATTGTACACCACCATCCGTGTGTAGCCGAACTCTTCAGTGCGGAACGCCGACCACGGAGGGTGGATCACTGTAACACAACAAGGATAACTTATACCTACAGTTAAACAGATGATCAAACTCCGAGACAAGGCCCACACGCGCTGTAAACGAATAAAGTTGGATTCGCACATAAAGTATTGAAACGTATTGTGAACACTGCAATTTATAACGAAAAAACCCGGCCAAGTGCGAGTCGGACTCGCGCGCGAAGGGTTCCGTACCATTATCAATTTATTATTAAAAAATACAGTTAAATCAACCTACCTCAAAAACTATAGGAGATAATTTAATCAAACCAAAAATCGTTGATAGAGTTTATTAATGTGCATAACATATATTTTTTTAGAATTTTATATCGCGTAGTTTAAAAAATAGAGGGGGGGGGGCACATTTTTCAGACTTTGAGCGCTGATATCTCGAAAACGATTTGCTTAAATAAAAATGAGATTTATAAACCCTAAACTTTAATGTCTATCCCTCAGTTACATGTATGGAGGGCCCCCACCCCAATGGTTTTTTTTACAATTTAGTATCATAATCCTGTAGCGGTTCATACAACACATATCCTTACCAAATTTCGTTACTGTAGCATTTATAGTTTCCGAGTAAATCGGCTGTGATAGACGGACATGACGAATCTATAAGGGTTCCGTTTTTGCCATTTTGGCTACGGAACCCTAAAAATGGGTTAAAATTGTGAAATCGTCCGACACACAATTTTCAAATGGCATGAAATCCTAAAATACAGGTGTTACTTAACCGAAAAAATTGTACCCCAAAAAAATTATATACAGTTATATTTCAGAAAATAATTGTTACTTTACACTGACTGAGTGATCTCTAATCTCTAAGTGGGTCAGTTTCAAATTTTCAGAGCGGGCCTGATAGAGGGAATACTAAACAAGTAAACAATATACAAATGGTTCACTAACGAATGTAATAATAGTTACGCATAATGTCTTCTAGCCGAAATATTGACAAGGCGAATCATATTTATGCATATTTTTTTACGCGTAATATTTAAAAGCATACATATTAAAGGCATACCCGTCATAATAACTAATATGTATATATGTAAATTCTTTATTGTACACAAAACACAGGCTACAAATTTTTACAAAGAATTTGACAGGTACAAAGGCGAACTTATCCCTGTAAGGGATCTCTTCCAGTTAACCTTTGAGCAAAGGAGTCGTCTATATGAATCAAAAGATAGGCAAACATACCGTGTACAGTGGAGAATATATTTGAGTAATACCAAAAACTTAACTGTTATTATACCAACTAACATAAACTCATACATCCAATACACATATACATAATTAAAATATTAAATACATATACGTACATATACGGGCATTTTCGCGAGAAGAGATCCAAAAACTTATTTTTCTGAAACAGGTAAATTTTATGTTTTTCCTGCTCAGAATCACGAGCTCTTTCGATCCTACTAGAAGAAAAAAAGTGTCCCAACTTTTTGTTTCTATTACGTAACCATTTTTCAAACACTTTGTACAGCGGTTACAAAGTGGAGAGCATGTAAAATGTATGAAAAATGTGGGACCATTTTTTTCTTGTACTTTTTTTCTCCTACATTAAAAGAACTCGTTATTCTGAGTAGGAAAAACATTAAATTTACCTACCTTAAAAAAAAAATTTTTTGGATCTCTTCTCGCGAAAATGCCCATACTACACATCAATAAATATAATACTCAACCAATTCACAAAATGTCGGAGAGCCACAATTTTTTCAGACTGTTCTTGAGTGACGCCAGTGACGCCACAGACAGGGACTGTCTGAGGGACAATGGAAGCCCATTCCACAATTTCACAGCACGCACCAAAAAAGATCTAGAGTAAAGTCCGCGACTTATTACACGGCAAAGCAAGAGTTAGGTTAGCACTCGAACGCAAGCGGTGATTACTACCGTCAGCTAAATAAACAAATCCTTCGGAAAGGTAAGGGGGCGAAGAAGGATTGAAAAGGATGTTAAAAAGTAAGGACAGGATATGCACGTCTCTGCGACGACGGATCGGAAGCCATCCGAGCTGAGAACGACACTGAGAAACGTGGTCATATTTTTGCAAGCCAAAAATATATCTGATGCACACATTTTGCAGACGCTCGAGCTTATCCAGAAGCTCCTGCCTCAGATCTAGAAAAGCAATATCTCCATAATCCAGAAGAGGAAGCAAGAGCGACTGCGCAAGGGTTATTTTAGTTTGATATGGGAGAAAATTTTGTAGGCGTCTCAAAGAATGAAGTGATGCAAACACCTTTCGGCTAATGT
This sequence comes from Thaumatotibia leucotreta, assembly GCA_025490895.1. Lineage (NCBI taxonomy): Eukaryota > Metazoa > Arthropoda > Insecta > Lepidoptera > Tortricidae > Thaumatotibia > Thaumatotibia leucotreta. Next base: position 37,771 of record JALPQI010004837.1, read on the forward strand.
CCGCTACATGGGGTGTCCAGGAGAGCGTCTGGTCCATGATGATACCTAAATTTCGCACAGTGGAAGAGAAAGGAATAGGAGTATCACCAAAATAAATATCCGGAACCGTCATATCCGAGAGCTTATTTATAAAGTAAGGGCTACCAATAACAATTGCTTGCGATTTCTTCGCATTGACTTTTAATCCATAATTAGAAGCCCAACAACGAATCAAGTCTAAATCACTATTAATGTCATTAACCAAGCTCGACAAATCCTCAATACTAGCCGCTGAATAGTCTGTAGGTCATCCGCATATAAATGATACGACGAGTTAAGGGACCTGGTGATACCATTAATAAAAATTGAAAAAAGTAGTGGAGAAAGTACCCCACCTTGAGGAACGCCAGCGGAGAGCTCACACCAGTCGGATAGCTTGTCGTCGACTCTCACCCGCTGCCTCCTACCAATAAGGTAATTACGAAACCAAGAAATAGTCGTTTTAGAAAAGTTTAGAGTACGGAGTATAGCTAGGGTTTGCAATTCGAATATTCGAATATTCGTTTATTCGAATTATTGGCCATAAATAATATTCGAATATGACATTGGTATTATTCGAATAAAACGAATATTTCGAATAGTGAAAGTTTGTGTGAAAATAATTTATTTTTCAAAAGAATTATAATAAAATTCCAAAATTAACATTAACATCTATGTAAAAATATATTTTAATGATTAAACAAAGTTAATTTAAATATTAATAACTTAGTGGTTTTACTTAAAACGGGATATATAGCAATTTTGTATTCCAAAGATGTTCAAACGCTCCAAGCAAAGATCTGACAAATCTCCTAAAAATTTACCAACCACCAGACCAAGAACAGAGAGTTTAGGTTCAGTGCAGTGTCTTTCTTATATATCAATATAAAGCCATAACACAAAATACAAATAAGTGTGAGCAATCGGCAATTCAAAAAATTATACGATCTTTAGCATATTATTTTATTTATCGTATACCTCGCCATAGGTATTTTTAAATTGGTATAAAAATAAAAACCCTGGTATCTTGCTCCGTAATTAGTATCGTAATTACCTGTGAATACTGAATCCTGTGACCTACACGGTATATTCTTATTCTTTTATTTTATTTTATATCTTTATATCTTTCTGGCTTGATACAGTAACAATGATTATATCATCATCATCTCAGCCATAAGACGTCCACTGCTGAACATAGGCCTCCCCTCTGGACCTCCACATGTACCGGTTAGATGCGACCTGCATCCAGCGTGTCCCGGCGACCTTCACAAGGTCGTCTGTCCATCTTGTGGGTGGACGTCCTACGCTGCGTTTGCCTAGCCGTGGTCTCCACTCGAGCACTTTTCGACCCCATCGACCATCTGCTCTGCGTGCAATGTGGCCTGCCCATTGCCACTTCAGCTTACTAATCCGGAGGGCTATGTCAGTAACTTTAGTTCGCCTACGGATCTCCTCATTTCTGATTCGATCACGCAGAGAAACTCCGAGTATAGCCCTTTCCATAGCTCTTTGAGCGACTCTGAGTTTGGAGATGAGGCCGATGGTGAAGGACCACGTTTCGGTGCCGTAAGTCATCACTGGTAACACACATTGATTGTAGACTTTCGTCTTAAAATGATAATGATTATATATCAGCACTCAAATGAAACCAGATTAACTCATTATTAAACGGGACAGTTTTTGTTCCCTTACCCCTTGAATAAGGTTTAACTTACTTCCCGAGTCAATTAAGCAGCTATTTAATGAATAAAATTGTCATTTTTTTACCATTACGCTATTACAATCTTATTCAACTTTCTTTTGAATTTAATTTGAATAAAATTTTAGACTTGTTCTCCCAGACCGCATCTCAACTTAAACAAATGCTTCAGGAACTCAGCACGGCAAGTCTTGAGATTGGACTTACTATGAACCGAGCCAAGACACAACTGATGACCAACAGCGTGAAACGTAGGGTAACGGTAGATGGGCAGGATATTCAGTATGTCGATGAGTACATTTACTTGGGCCAGATAGTATCCTTCGAAAACAGGCAGTTCAAGAAAATCGATCGTCGTATCGCAAACGCCTGGAAGGGCTTCCGGTCCATGAAGACGCTAATGAAGGGCAACCTCCCACTGTCGCTTAAGCGCAAACTCCTCGATATGTGTATCCTGCCCATCCTAACCTACGGCGCTCAAACTTGGTCTCAGACTGAAGCTCAAAAGTCCAAACTCAAGGTTTGTCAGCGAGCTATGGAGCGCAGCATTTTGGGTGTTTGTAGGACAGATCGTATACGAAATACCGACCTGCGTTCCAAGACAGGAGTAACAGATTTGGGTATGTAGGCCGCCAAGCTCAAGTGGGAATGGGCGGGGCACGTCTGCCGAATGCATCCGTCGTATTGGGCTAAAATCCTAACTAACTGGGAGCCACAAGATGGCCAACGGAGCAGAGGCAGACCAAAGAGGAGATGGCGGGACGACATGGACGCGTACGACGTGAGGTGGAGGGAACTGGCCATGGATAGGGACGATTGGAGGAAGAGGGGGGAGGCTTTTGCCCAGCAGTGGGACACCAAATAGGCTAAGAAAAAAAAAATTTTTTTGACTCAAAGTCCTCTTGTTTTGGTTATGATTCATCATCACGAATTATATACAAATTGTAGAATTTTTTTTCATAACGAATTATTTTTGGCACGCAGTTTTTTATACTTACCTATATGACAGATCAAAAATGTAAATAGCTAATGATTGAGTGTATCAATGTGCGACCAAACGATAAAAACAATGAGATACAATTTTAAACTTCTTACACAGAATCTTGACCAGCTAAAAAGCTACGGACCGTACTTGCCTCTTAGATACCATAAAAGTCTGTCTTTTGTATCGAGAGGTTATAACGCTTTTATTTTACGTCATATATTTTACAATTGCATCCCTTTAAAACATTAATTAGCTATTTTTTCAATAATATTCGTTTTCTTCGAAAAATTCGAATATTCGAATACTGGCAATCGAAGTATTCGTATTATTCGAATACTAAAATTGGACGAATATTGCAAACCCTAAGTATAGCGAGAAGTATATCGAAGTTGACAGTGTTGAAAGCACTACTGAAATCTAGGAGAAACGAGGATTGTGAGCTTCTTATGCTCAATATTAAGGCGAATGTCGTCGGTGACCTTAACCAAGGCGGTGACTGTGCTATGCCCGGGGCGGAAACCAGACTGGAAGGGATTTAACAAGGAATGCATATTAATATCACACAGTATAAATACAAAATTGCATAATAATTATTACGCATCATTTCACGATGCATACAAATAGTTAATCCTAAAATTAGACTACCAACTGACATGCTATTACAGTTAGCTGCCTTTCGTTTACGATTGACGACTAAGCGTTAGCGATTGGCAATTTGTGTAAGCATCCAGGCGCTCTACAGTATACGGAGAATGACGGTAGATTCATATTTAGTTTTATGAATAAAATACAATAAAAAAATATAAGCGATTAAGGAAAACCGATTGTTTCAACATGGCAAATCAAGTGTGTATAATCTATATAATATAATTATGGGAACAATAGTGAGGTCGACGGGGGTCTGCAATGCAGACCCCCTATTCTGTGTAGTTTAGGCGCTTCGCGCCTGGACAACACACCAACCTAACCTAACCTAATTTATTTATTCTTTGAAATTAAATATTAACGCATTTTGATATATTAGAGTCAAGAGACCCGCAACAGAATAAAAGAACGTCATTCTAAAATATGTAAAATACTCAATATGTAAAATGCATGTTAATTGATTTAAAATTGATGTTAAACAAAGAAAAAGTGTTTAATTCAAATAGGGAACTAAAATTATGGTTTCCGAAATATATATGACTAGTAACCATTAGTCCAAACAGTAATATGCGTAGTATACATTAGGCAAATATAAATTAGTCCAAGTTAAATTATTACAAAACTTTAATATGCGAACAAAGTAGTATGCCGAAATAATTACTATGCGACAGTACAATTATGCTAATACAAATTATGCGAAGAAAAGTATGCCAAAATAGAATAGCCTTAAAAAGATTATGCGACCAGAAGGTATACCTATACAAATACGTAAATAAAAGTAATTTGAGATTACTTCATGTTAAGTTGTATACCGCGACTATAGCCCGCGAGCACCGTGCACTTATTAATATTATGAATATGAATAATGAATACGATGGGTGCATTAGGTGCATCTAAATTAACACGTTCGCCTCCGGTACTGTTTCACTAAGTGCTTATACTATGCCGATCGAAATTGTCTCATAAGTAGAAGTCCTATGCCAGTGACACGCATGTGTGACCGAAAAGATTGTACTCCTATGCCGGCGACACACATTTGTGTCAAAAATGTTCGTATTTCGATGCGACTGGCATAGGAGTGAGAACTTGATTAATGCTAGTGGCATAAGAATGAGATTACTTTGAACACGTATGTGTGTCACTGGCATAGGAATACAGTTTTTTCGGTCACATATGTGTGTCACCGGCGTCGAACGTGTTAACTTATTAAGCTTTGGTTTTCTATGTCATAAGTAGGCTTGGGACTTTTGGATGCTCGCTATGGTTCTGGCGTCCGTTGAGTCGCCATTATGTTAAAATAAATTTTCAAAGTCAAAGTCAAAGCCTGGAAAAAACATATTAGATGTCTTGATCTATAGGTACGTATTAATACCTGTATCAATACATATGCAATTAATTTTAATCACAAATCTATTACACACACGTGTCAAAGTTCAAAGTTGACGCGATATGCATAATATAAATATACTATATACGTACCTACGATTTACTTTACTATACATCCTCTTTGATACTTGAGTTATGTTTGACAGATTTAGACTACTGACATATTTCAAATAAAAATAAACATTTGAGTAATAAGTTGTCAGTTCAGATGAAAGATCGTTAATTAAGCAATTTACAATAAAATTTTAAAATGGATAATTTTACGACTTGCGAAATTAAATCCTGCTTAGAGCCGTACCAGGAATTAAAATATGACCAAGAAAAATCTTGTATTTTTATTATGTGATGTTCATTTCAAAGTCGGTGTGAGTGAAAAAAGTGTTTATTGTTAATCATGTTAAAAGTGTATCCCATCAAAATAACTGTGGTGAATATAGCTTGTTGTTAGAATGGATAGAGCCTTACAATGAACTAGCACTAAGTGAAGACAAAATACAACTTTGACATCAGTGGACGAAGAGAGGTCTTTTTCAACTCACAAAAGCGTTTTTGATAAGTCCAGAATTCGTTTAACACCACAAAATATTAAAAAAAAATCATTCGTACTACTATTTTAATGACGAATACGAAATAGTAATAAATGATGCTTATGACGCACTGATTACTAAAGCCAGTACATCATCGGCAATTTTTAAGTATCGACTAATATTAGATTGAAGAGACATTTTTTGTCAGCCTTCGTAGCCTAGTTGGTAGTGACCCTGCCTACGAAGCTGGAGGTTCCGGGTTCGAATCCCGGCGAGGGCATTATTTGTGTATTTATTTATCACAAATATTTGTTCCTTGGTCATGGCCGTCTATGTATGTAAGTATCTATATGTATCTATCTATTATATATATCGTCGCCTGGTACCCACATCACAAGCCTTAATTGAGCTTACCGTGGGACTAGGTTGATTTGTGTAAAGATGTCCAAAAATATTTATTTTTTATTTATTTTATTTTTGTAATTGTTATTTAAAGGTTTTTTCTTTATTTTGTTTACTAGCGGTAGAATGTTTTATTATAATTATATACCTACATACAGATTATTGTGTACTTTGACTTTGACTTCGAAAAAAATGTTAACGTAATGGCGACTCCAGGGATGCCAGAACCATAGCGAGCATCCAAAAGTCCCAAGCCTAGTCATAAGAACTCTATATTATTATTCTAATTTGTAATAAAAGTTTCCACAGTTGTGTAACTTTGTTTTTTATTACTTAAAACGAATGTGATGGAACTGATGGAGATTGGATTTTATGCCAAGTACCGCAATTCCTTCGCCAATGTACCGCATATCTGTGAACTTTGGTTGGCAACCCTAGTCACTTTCAAGGACTGATTTAGATAAGATGGTAGGTATTATTTGTATGAATTTCCTATTAGGTCGTTGCTATTCTTTAGGTATTAGCATTACCTGAAAAAATTGGCGAACAAACAAGAACAAGGTGAGTTTATAAAATTATAATATTGTCGGATCCAGTCTCATCACGTCTTAACTGTGTGACAGCTCCTGTCAAGACTGTCAATTTACGCGGGAAACGTCGCTCGCTTGGGCATTCTGTCAAGCGGCGCGGTCAAGGGACGTTTGCTAATTCGTATCTTTTGTGTAATCCGTGCTAATATCCTGACTTATTTGTAAAAACCTTGATTATAGAGCTTTATTTTGAACATAAAGTGTTTAATTCCCGAAAATATTTATAATGTTCACAAACTGTAGGTAAAGTTTGTGAACTTTGTCAGAGTGTCAGTGTAAGACCATGGGGACTCACCGGTGAAGTTGTCCTGACCGCCGTGGTTGCCCGCGGATCCCGTCACGATGTGCACGGGCGCCCTGCAACACCACAGTTACAATAGTTCAATTTTAAACACGAAACTCCTGCGAAACTCATTCATATTGCGGGTTACTCACGTTTTTAAGCCGAAAATGCTCGACTACATACGCGAGCCAATCGCCATGGCTGCCCGGTGAAGACTTCGAGAATTTTTCGACTTAAAAACGTGAGTAACCCTCGTGAAATACACCGTAGGTATAGTAACTTTGCTGATTGCCTATCAGTTCATAGCGCTTATACAGCGGCTCCATTCGGCGCGAGTGACAAAGTAAAAAACTGACTCTGAAAATTGGGCTACGAAATAATATAATATGTATAGCTAATCTCGTTACATGCTAATGCTACCTACCTATACCTGTATAATACAATATTTATCTTCTCGTAATAAGGATACGGAATTACAGCAGAGCTTCTGAAGGCGGGTGGTAAACCGATCCTTACGGCCCTTCAGAAGTTGTTCAATTCCGTCTTACTGGAAGGGAGAACGCCAAAGGCATGGAACAGAGGTGTGGTGGTACTGTTCTTCAAAAAAGGTGACAACGCTTTATTGAAGAACTACCGACCCATCTCACTTCTGAGCCATGTATATAAGCTGTTTTCAAGAGTCATTACGAATCGTCTTGCACGCAGGCTTGATGACTTCCAGCCTCCCGAACAAGCCGGTTTCCGAAGAGGCTTCAGTACCGTAGACCACATCCATACGCTTCGCCAGGTTATACAGAAGACCGAAGAATATAACCTGCCCCTCTGTTTAGCGCAGTACTACAGTCTCTCCAACGGTGCCAAGTCGACTACCGCTATATCGAGGTGTTGAAGTGTTTATACGAGAGCGCCACAATGTCAGTCCGACTCCAAGACCAGAGCTCGAAGCCTATTCTGCTGCAGCGGGGAGTTAGGCAAGGAGATGTCATCTCCCCTAGTTAAGCTGTTTACCGCTGCACTGGAGGATGTCTTTAAGACTCTGGACTGGAGAAGGCTGGGTATCAACATAAACGGCGAGTACCTCACTCACCTTCGATTCGCTGACGATATAGTAGTCTTGGCTGAGACCTTGGAGGACTTAAGTACTATGCTCGTTGACCTCAGTAAAGCCTCCGAGCGAGTTGGTCTTAGGATGAACATGGATAAGACGAAAATCATGTCGTTTTCCCATGTAGCACCAACTCCCGTAATAATCGGAGACTTTACACTCGAAGTTGTAGACGAATATATATACCTAGGGCAAACTATTCAGTTAGGTAGGTCCAACTTCGAGAAAGAGGTCAATCGTCGAATCCGACTCGGTTGGGCAGCGTTCGGGAAGCTACGACACATATTTTCGTCCAATATTCCGCAGTGTTTGAAGACGAAAGTCTTTAATCAGTGTGTGTTGCCAGTGATGACATACGGTACTGAAACGTGGCCGCTTACAATGGGTCTCATAAGAAGGCTCAAAGTCGCCCAAAGGGCAATGGAGAGGGCTATGCTAGGAGTCTCTCTACGTGATCGGATTAAAACTGAGACCATCCGCAGCAGAACCAAAGTAACCGAAATAGCTCTCCGAATCGCTAAACTGAAGTGGCAGTGGGCGGGGCACATTGCGCGTAGAACCGATGGCCGTTGGGGCGGGAAGGTTCTTGAGTGGCGGCCACGTACCGGAAGGCGTAGCGTGGGTAGGCCCCCCACAAGGTGGACCGATGACCTGGTGAAGGTCGCAGGAGTCCGCTGGATGCGGGTGGCGCAGGACCGGTCATTGTGGCAATCTTTGGGGGAGGCCTATGTTCAGCAGTGGACGTCTTTCGGCTGATATGATGATGATGATGATGATCTATTGAAGTTAATAGATGGCAGCACTAGCTCTCTAGCTATTCTAGAAAACCGAACGAAACGTATTCTGATAGGAGGTGCATGCATGTATTGCTTGCCCTTTTAGAGTATGGTCAAAGGCGCCTAGCCTTGTAAGGGATTATACCCGAGAAAATTGACTGGTGGTTGCTAAGACCGAGTGGCCGGCGAGCGATGCAGGCATTAGCCGCGAAACCTGAGCACGTGGGTTCGACTCCCACCTCGGACGTTGTTGATGTTAGTCGTTTTTTCGTTGGTAGGTATATGACATTGAATATTTATAACGAGAAAATGTTGAAGCCTCACTTGGGGTCCGTGTAGGGCTCCGCTAGCGAACCGTTGTACACTTTGCCGTCGTAGATGGGCCAGAGGCGCTCGTACGTGTGCTCGTGAGCCCAGAACACCAGGTCCACGGCGTACCGCTTCAGGAGTGGCTCCAGACCTGACACCATAATATAAAATGGCCCTATGGCTCCACCTGGCCCTATACCACAAAACTTTACAAGCGTACAATTCTACAAAATTGACAACTTTTTGTATGGGAATTTATACAATTTTGTAGAAATTTATACAAGCGTACAATACGCTTGTAAAGTTTTGTGGTATAGGCCACTGGCTGCAATTTCACCACGTTGACATGTTTCTCCAATCGGGGGCGTCTATAGGCTACAGTTACCGGTTACCATCGGACGGGCCGTGCGTTTGTTTGCCACCAACATCAAATTTAGTGCAAGAACTTCAGCAGCATAAATCAGCAGTAAATAACTGTTTTTTTTGCGAAGCTAAATTACAATTGTCACAAAAACACGCCAGTTGTAGCGAAATTCCGACATAAGCCAAAATTTAATGAAAATTGATTACAAACCTTCCGACAATTGTCACGGGTTTCGGGAAACAAATAGTAGTTTAATAACGATGTAATAACGTTATTAGTCATAATTTTATGTTAATGGCAAACAAGCACATGGACCGTGCAATAGTAAGCGATAGCCGTAGCCTACGGAGGCCTGTGACATCAGTAACAGAGATATTCCCACACACATTCTAAATAATCACAACAAAAAAAAACCGACTACAAGGGATTTCTCCAAGATCCCATCAGGGAGCGTTCAAGTATTACGTAACTAAATTTTTGAAGATTTTTAACCACAGATGTCATATATACCATAGATCAAGCAAACGTATCTACTTAGCGTGTCAAATGAACTCAGTGAAATCCACTGAGTTGTCCGTCTTTAATCGCAGCTTGGAGCTTTCGGGCGTCAAATTTTGTAAGTTGAAGTGAAGGAAAACATTAATAATGCCTCCTTAAGTAATATTAATTGCAACAACACAAAAAAATATGAATACTCAAGGGCCTGAGACATATTTAAAATCATAGGCAAGTAACAACTTCAGTACAAAATCTGACACGCTCGGCCGCCATACAAATGAATGAACTTGTTTCTTCTATCCAAATCTAATTCTGTGTTTTTAGCCCCCTACCCCCCTTGTAACGCACCGTAACGTTCTTCTGCCCCCGTAGCGTCTAAGCGCTACGTAAAACTCAAATTACCATTTTTACCCTAAAGTCGCAAACTGTTATATAGGTTGCAACTTGCAAGAACAAATTAAAAATGACGACCAGACTAATACAATCCTAGATTAAATTAATTAAAAATGACGACCAGACTAATACAATCCTCGATTGTATTAGTCTGGTCGTCATTTTTAATTTGTTGATTCCCCGGGAAACGTAACTGAAAAGGGTTGCCAGTTTGGGAGTTTTGATTCCCTAGTTTAAAAAAATAATAATAATGTTACGTAACGTGTTGTAAGGAAGACCCCCTCACGCCCCTGTAATGCATCGTAACGTTTTACGAGACACCCATCCCCCCAAAATTGCGTTACGTAATACTTGAACGCCCCCTCATCAGCTGATAGCTGGGCGAGTATCGCCCTTTTTTTTTATTTATACATTTATGAGACCAGTCCCTTACCTAGATTATTTTAGACAATACATATACCTACATATGTAAATGTTATTATCAGTTGGTATTATTACAATGATTGAAGATAATGTCTCTATTTACTAATTATGTAAATAAATAGTAATTATCCGAGGCACATTAAGTATTGGGTATTTTAATGGCTAGCCGTTTAGAAATATGGACCACAATTTTTTTATGTAAGTAGGTATCGAATCGAATAAAACTACAATACCTACATACGAGTAGCAGCTAGTAACCTAAAGCAGTTTAGATACCACATATCAGTTAGGTACTTCCCGTATCATGGGCACATTCCGTATATTATATTCATAATATTTTACTGTTGTAAGCATGTAGGTACATTTTTAAACTAAAATGAATGTTTTGTAAGCATTCCGATTTCTTTACACGCGTAGAAAATAATTCCAAAGTCAGTCTTTGATAGAAAAAAAGATTTATTAGCAATAAAGATATTTCAGTCTATTGTAAATTAATATGTAGGTACCTATGAGTTCGTACTAGTAAAGTGAATCCGGTTGTACAGTCAAGTGCAAAAATAAGTATCGAAAGAATCCGCTCATAAATATGTTACGACGTTCTTATTACACAGAGTTAGAGTGCACTGGGACATATTTTTGAAAATTTTTGTATACACCTTATTTTGTCTTTGACTGTACCCGTCTATTACCACTGGGTACTGATTTAACCATTTTATCGTATCATATCTAATAAGATTTTTCAGACGTTTATAATAAAAAACAATTTTAGCAAGGAATTTTACCTTACATTTTAAGAGCAACAAGTTAATATACGTAGCAGACCTACGTTTCACACCGTCAGCCTAAGTATATCAGCCCACAGCTGGACAACGGCCTCTCCTATTGCTTATGGTACGTATGGACGCATTTGGAGGTTGGGCGATCGCAGTTAGTGTGTCCACTCTATTGACGCTGCTGCCCATCATCAATCTTCGATAAATGAATGGTCAGTGAGACCTCAATCCCTTAGTCGACTCTTATGACACCCACTGGAAGAGTTGGGGTGGTGACTAATGTATTCTTACATTAGATACTGCCGTCATCACACGACATCACATCGACGTACGCCTAGAACGCTTATTATGTTTTTCTGAACATAATGACAATAAAAATGGCTGGTAGCCTCCTGCCTACATGTGTCCTACCCAAAGGACATAAGCCTCAATACTTTTTTTAACTCTATGTCAATTAGACAAATTTCCAATTTGAATTGGCAATTTTTGACGTAAAGTAGGCACGAGGGTAGAGTCAATAATGCTGACCAATATTCATCACATTTCTCAAAATGTTTGTATATAACATTCCTTTTTTGTTAACAAAAATGTATAGGAATCTGTAACAAAAAAGGAAACTTTTATACAAACTATCTGGGACATTTTGGGAAGCGTGGTGCATTTTGATCAGCATCATTAAATTGGCCAGCTTACCAACTACCAATTTTTATCCATAGCGAAATCGTGATCCAAAATAAATGTACAAACTTTTTGAGAGTTGCTCAGGGTGCTTAGCCAAGTTGCCAATCGCTAACGCTTAATCGTCAATCGTAAGTGAAAGGCTTTGTGAAAGTCTTTGTCGTACTAATATGAAAGAGTGACAGAGAGGGAAAACTACGATACGCTACCAAGCGCTAGCGATTGGCAACTTGGCTAAGCATCCAGGTAGCTTTAGTCTTTAGTCTTCCCGTGGGTGTCGTAAGATACGACCATTACGACTAACGGATTAAAGATTAAATTGTCTGAACATTCGTTCAAGGGATTAAAGATTAAATTGTCTGAACATTCGTTCATGAAAATTGATGATGGGCAGCAGCATCATCATAGTAGACACACTCGTACTGCGATTATGGGTAATTACCATACGTTTAGAACCCTAAACATGGCAGAATTTTAAAAAATCGTGCATTCTGGCCTGTTCTGGTCTTAAAAAAATACAAATACTTAGTGGGTAAAAAAGTAAGTAGGTATGTATCCACAGTAGATTATTTTCGCTCTTTTGCGGACACGCTGTATAGTAAACGCCCTTAGGTGCTAAAACGGTAGGCCTTATTAAAATACAAAAATGAGCGTCAGTACCACATTTTTTATGCGGCTGGTTTTGGAGATATAAATTAATATTGCACGAGGTCAATGACGTCATGAAAACTTTAGTTATTTTTAATTATTAAACCAAAGGAATTGAATCCGCACTTTTTTGTGGAACCAGTAACGTATTAAAAAACATACATAAATTAAATGCAAACACAGCTATATCTACTCAAAACTTAGAGTAATTAAAGGTTTCGTAAATATTACAAATCTTTTTTTTTCTCGGTCGTTTCTTGAGTGTAGCGTTAGGTTTTACGGTAAAGTAGTGCAGAATATGGCTCTTAATAACACTTTAAAAATCACGTATTAATATTACAGAACCTTGGAGATAAGTCATTTCTAAAGTTTTCCTAATTTCCTATGATAATAGGGTTGTCTATTATGTAAAACGGCACATGTTAAGGGTAATTCACAAAAAGTGAAAAATACTTCGACAACTCAATCCAAATGTACGTACCTCGTTTAAACAATTAATTTTAACAAGATGAAAATTGGTGAAGTGTGAGTGACGAATAAGAATGTGCAAAAATCGTTTGTAGCTACTTTAAGGAAGAACTATGAAGATGCATACTTAAATAATTTTTAATTTATTTCATCATCATCATCAGTATCAGCCAAAAGTCGTCCACTGCTGATTTATATATCTTCATCTTCATTGTCACTCTGTAAATAAATTTCTTCTGAGCTCATAGCAATGTCTTCCGAGGCAGTTTCGTGCAAGTAGTCATGAATAATAACATTGTCACTTGTTGGGCTCTTAGTAACGACAACGCATTTCCGGGTAGGGTTAACCGTTTTTTCGTCTTTCGTTGAGTTGTTGACACATGCGAAAGAAGGGTGTCAGAAGACTCTAAGGCGCGGCGGAATAGGTCGAGTATTGTTGTTTTCCGATCTAATTTTCTCGTGTGGTGTTCACGGTTGTATCGCCATTTATTCCGTGATTCACCAGCTTGTTCCGACAACATTCCTATTGGCAGTGAACTTCGTTGAATAATTAGATGGCCATGAAAAAAAATGAACTGAAAAGTGCCGGATATTGCCACTCGTCGACCAACATGAGGGTTGGCGCCCTCATGCTCCTCTCGCAGTAAGTCCCCCGTTCGAGGCCCGGAAGGACATCCCCCAGCAAGACGGGTCAGTTCTTGCTGAGGCAATTCAGCGCCATGGGTTTTTGCCGGCTCCATGACGCCTCACCCCCGCTTCTCCTGCCATCATAATGGGTATTGGGTTTTAGCAAAAGCTTAACGAGGGCGGATCCCTTCCCAATACCGTATGATGACCTTCATCGAAGAATCAGTATAACCAGTTAAAATTCCACTGATTTCAGAAAGAAATTTATGTATGTATATACTTTATTGCACATAAACAAGTTTACAGAGAGTAAAAAAAAAAACAAAACAATAGTAAATTTAAGAATATGTACAAAGGCGAACACAGGTCTTATCCCTCACACGGATCTCTTCCAGCTAACCCTTGATAATATATAAAAGGATATACAAAACAAAAATAAAGTGAGAGGCAAACTAATACTGTGCACTTAATTTAAATGAGCCAAAAGTTCAAATTTACAACATACCAAATCAAAATCACTAAACAAATACGCATCACCTATACATTTGTATAATACTAATAATATAAATAATGTATCATAGTGAAAAACTACAAGACACTTATAGTTATATTTTAAAAACCGATTAAGATCAGTTTGTCTTCTCTTTAAAATATGAGTGATAATAGTGAAAGTTTAAATCAATAAACTTATAGTTAATTTCCCATCAAACACGATAACAACGAAATATAAAATAAACCAGCAATAAAAACTAATTACTTATGAAAATGAATTTTTTCACAAAACGTCTATTAATATCGAAACGGTGTTAATACCTATTGTGGAGGCACAATAATTTTATTTTGAATAGGAAGTGACAACCCTGGTCCGAAAATTAAAAAATCGTAACTCGAAGGTTCCGCGTTATATGTGTTTCGTTTTTTTTTGTGACGATACCTCATGTTATGCCTAATAGGATGCCAAAAAAATAAAATGCTAATTTTAATAAACTTTGAAGAAAAAAAATGTTTGTAATATAACAGAAATTATTAAATAACCCGCAAAATAATGTTCTTTTTTTCCTGATTTTTAGATTAATTCATAATAAATGATGCGTGCAAAGAACTGTGTTGCAATGAACTTTAAATATTATGTACAAACGGAGTTAGGTCATTTCTATGGTTTTGGAGGGTCGATTTTTAGAGTTTGACTAAATAATTCATATCTCCAAAAATAAATGTAATAAAAAAATATCGTTAAGGATGCTTTTTTTCAACAATTCTAATCGATTTGGAAGATAAACACAGCATGTCCGCAAAATAGCCAAAATAATCCATCGTGCTACGTCCAGCAGTGGACTACTAAGATAATTCGAATGATAGTTTATAATTATGGCTGGAATAGTGTGTCCAGAGTAATACGTACCTAGGCCGAAAAGGGGATTGCCGACCCTCGAGTACTCGTACTCGCATTCCGAAATGTCGTCGTCATTGCTGCAGTACATGGGTCTGTGGCCCATCAGCACGATCCAGGGTCGCACCGTTCTGCAGAACGTGAAAATTAAAATGAGGAGTGTTTTAAACGCATTTTAATACGAAAATCCTTTTGAAGCTACATAGCCTTTCAAAAACGGTCCTGAAATTTCGTTGGCAAGTATCATCCCCTCTTCAGTAGGTACATCACGATAATAAATTTATAATATTATCTTATGTAAACTCAAACCGCTATTTAAAATTAGTTGTGATTAATCCATCAAAGTTTTGATTGGCTATATTCTATTTGCATTTGTCAAAGATGTTGCGCCAACATAGGTATTATCAAACCGCGATTAGAATGGGATGAAAGTAGGTTGACACAACAGTGTAGAAGTCGATCTAGGATATCATAGTTATATAAATATATTCACAGTTCAAGTGCAGAGACTTATAGATAATATATTAAGGAAATGGCTTATTAGCACCAGAAAAATGCATGTTTGCATAGTTATAATTTTGCATAAAACCAGCGTGACTCAGACGATCGGAACCATAGCAATAACAGACAGAAAAAAGTTGATTCACTCCTATTCACATTGCTGATGGCTAAACGAGACTTCAGACTTTTCCGAAATATTTTAGCAGCCCTCACCTGTTCTCCTTATGGCTGGCCAAAGCCAGATCCCTTTCCAGCCAATCGTACTGTTTGAACAGCATCTTGACTCCATACTCGACGTAGTAGTAGTACTCGGTGGAGATGGCCACAAAATGTACTGGCCCGAGGTCGAAGCTGTAGAACATATTCTCAGTGCCGCCGGGCATCGAGAATTGCTTGCGGTAGTAGCTGAAGTTGCTAATGGAGAATAGGAGTTAAACCTTTATTTACCGTGTGGCAGTAAGAATACATTTGTCACCACCCCGACTCTTCCTGCGGAGTTCGTAAAACCGACTAAGAGATTGAAGTGTCATTCATTAACCATTCTTTGATAGACGATTGATGATGGGCAGCAGCGTCATCGTAGAAGACACATTACTGCGATAGCAAATCCGCTTGCCCGGCGTAGCGATTGTGGGCATTTGCCTCCTGGTGCGTAACGCATAGATCCCTTAAATTTGTAATGTTCGTCACAATGAACATTAGTCTTCATCCCACTTTTTGTATTTTTTTTTGACAGGAGGCTAGAACGCACGACTTTTTTTTTAATTTGCCAATTTAAGGGTCAATAGGAGAAGCCTACCTACTACTTCCAGTACTTCCAACAGTTGGCTGAGATAGGCTGATGATGAAACCTTTATCACCAATGATGTGGTTCATTGACGGTATACCGATTGCTACGGTTACAACGGTATGTGTTCTAGTATCTTGCCGTCAGGAAGTCTGAGGTGTCTCTGTTAGTCATGCTATATGTACTATTATGTACCAAGACCAGTTTAGGTGATAGGTATTACAATTCTGCGTCATTACAGTGACAGAGAAAAATCCCCGAAATTTGCGAACTTCGGAGTGACCCTACCGCGAACCACGAACGAAGTTTCGCCTCCCTGTGAAGGTGCATTCAGACCAAGCGAGTATTCGCTATTCTAACTCCCCACTCTACGAAATTCGATCGTTACACAAAACGTGATTCGTGGATTTCGTAGAGTGGGGATAGAATAGCGAATGCTCGTTTGGTCTGAATGCACATTTACACTTACGTACCTACGAATTCACGAGTGCAAGAGAGGCAACAATTCGTTCGTGGCCTGGCCTTTACTCACTAGCGCTCCTCATGGTTCCCAACACAGGTCATGTAGGGCACCCTGGATGCGATGGGCTCGATCTGCCGCATGAACTGGTCGCCGACGCGCGCGTTATCGTCCGCCATGTCGTATCCCATATCGCCAACGTGCAGAAACAGGTCGAATAGACCCATCTCAGCGTCTTCTTGCAGGTATGGCATGGCCTGACGAGTCAAGAAGACTTTTTTTTTTCAATCGTTTAAAAACAGCACCTAGGCAAACCTATACTTGCCGCAAAACCAACTGGCGACTGAAGGCATAATGCTTTGTCTTTCACTCTTACGTTAGTAATATGCCATCGGTCGCCAGATAGTTTTGCGGCGAGTATAGTACAGTCAAGAGCAAAAGTAAGTGATCATTCTTGTTCATTATAGACCTTATTCCATTGTGATAAGGCACAAGGTGATCACTTACTTTTGCTCTTTACTGTACCTAGGAATCTACGCAAACGCTACCACCACCGATTTGGATGGCAAACACAAGCGAACAGAGATAACCTTGTTGTAACATACATTCCCAAAAAATGTTTTTTTTTGGGAATGTATGTAAATTAAGTTTTTTTCGGGTTTTTATAGAAATAAATGAAATAATCAATGTCACTGTCACTGTCACTCCTTTTCACCTATTTCAATTGATTTTTCCATCGCGTTCTCCTGGTATAAGTGAAATTTAGACCTAATTCACATTGGTTTACAGTTGAAAATTAAAGCGGAAACTTTCATTGATTTTTTCGAAAAAAATCGGGAAAAAACGAGCTGTTTGAAAAGAAACGGCATTTAATCCGGAAAATTTCAACGCTAACGTGCCATTATCGGTTCAGTTCACGAGCATGCTCATTCTGTCAGTTGAATCTAAAAGAATGTAATCAAACCTAAAAACTTGCATTATTCGATAATCACGCACTTTTAGAACCAATCTTGGTTTTTATTACGAATTTAAAATGTTAAACCTTGAGATCACATACATATTTAGTTAATTAGACACATCACATTGATCTTACGATACAATAAGGGTGTGGCTCCACTGACGCGGAGCGGAGCGGAGCTGTGGGAGCTCGGCCAATGAGACCGCATCACAGTCTTTTAAAAACCCTATTTTTGTTCCACCTTCCTTTTTTTACAAAATACGATAGACAATACTATTACAAATATTAGACTAGAACTCTCACCTCATTAGGACGAGTACTTTTTTTTTTTTTAATCATCAAAGTTTCCCTATAACCGGGTCATGAAATTTACATTATTTTTTATTTCTTAAAAACAGGTATACTTCAAATTTTTTTGATAATACCACGAAAATGCGGATGTAATTCCCTATCATTCGCAATTAAAAAATTAAAATTACCGTTAGTACTTTCGAAGAAAATATTGTTTTTAGACTTTTCGGTTTACGTTAAATATTTCCGAAATTCCGCCGTATTAGATGGAGATATTTTAGCACGTGATAGCTCACGTGTACCTTAATCAACTGTATATAAATCTCCGTCTAATTCCGAGGAAAATAGGAGATATACATTTTTGAAAAAAATACTCAGGGTTGCCACTTCGTATATCCGGGTACCATTGTCCTTCATTAGGATATCCGGATATAAAACGATCATTGAATAGAAATATATTTTTGACGAAATTAAGTCAGCCTCGTCATATAAGTCCGTCGGTCTATCTGTCAACAAGCTGTATCTCACAAACCGTGATAGGCCGTGATATGCCGCTATAACAACAAAAAGAAAAATGGCATTCAGTAAATATTTAAATTCAAATTCAAATAATGTCCTATTAAATGAACCGTCAGATAAAAACATTTTCGATGAAATGGAGGGACGCAGGTTGCAAGTTTAGTCCTCATTGGACAAGACCAAATTTTCGTTATCCTGAATATCAGGGACCAAATAATCATCAGATTTCAATAATCGTACTGCCTCCTCTGTCGGTAGCAGTTTCTTTTTTAATTTATTCTGTCTGCCACTTAGCTCCAAATCTGATATTACGGGATCCGATGAAACGAGTGCTCTGTGGAACAAATCGAACATTGTCGCTTCTCGAATCCTTTTTCGACAATGGTGCTCTCTGTCGGACCTCCACAATTTATTTCTCGTTTCTGCCCCCTGTTCAGAGAGCATTCGAATTGGCAAAGGGGACAATTCTATTATTCTGGCACCGTGTATCTTATCTTGTGCAAGGTAACTGTCATTGGATGCCAGTCGTATTTAATTACGTACTTACCTGCTAGATCTCTGCAAAAAGCGTCGAATTTTATTGGATCGATTGGCAAGTTACTCGAGATTACTGTCAAGCTAACATAAATGTCATCCAAAAGCCACCTCTCGATATTCAAGATTTCGGCAATAGTCGCACGATATTAGTCCGAAAAAACAGTTCGAGCAGTATTCCCATCATTTTTTTTAATCACCTTACGAGGGTGGACTCCTTCCCATCATTCCCATGTCACATGTAGCATTTCATCGAAACGTAGCCACAGAAGTATAAAATGGCACCCGGATAAGTTTTCAACTCAAGTGACCGTAAAGTTGTTATGACAGCCCTAGCTATAATAAAACCGGATATAACTTCAAAAATTGATAACTTCTATTTTCCACGGAATTAGACGGAGATTTAAATACAGTTGATTAAGATACACGTGAGCTATCACGTACTAAAATATCTCCATCGTATACGGCGGAATATAAGGTGGACCGATGACCTGGTGAAGGTCGCAGGAGTCCGCTGGATGCGGGTGGCGCAGGACCGGTCATTGTGGCAATCTTTGGGGGAGGCCTATGTTCAGCAGTGGACGTCTTTCGGCTGATATGATGATGATGATGATGATGATGATACGGCGGAATTTCGGAAATATTTAATGTAAACCGAAAAGTTTAAAAACAATATTTTCTTCGAAAGTAGGTACTAACGGTAATTTTATTTTTTTAATTGCGAATGATAGGGAATTACATCCGCATTTACGTGGTATTATCAAAAAAATTTTAAGTATACCTGTAAGAAATAAAAAATAATGTAAATTTCATGACCCGGTTACAGGCAGACTTTGATGATTAAAAAAAAAAAGTACTCGTCCTAAGGAGGTGGGAGTTCTAGCAAGGGGGTGTCACTCCGCGATTCCGTCGCGCGGCTACAAGTACATGCAGAGCGCCCCGTCTCCGTGGTCTATTCAATGGTTGGCGCGCGCTGTCTCGGAACGCACGTTTAAATTTACAACGCTGGCTCGTCACGTATCGCGAAATATATCGCTTGCAAATATTAGGATTATTTTATACATGTGCATCTTAAATGAAAATGTCGAAAATATACTGCATAGCAGCATGTTGCAATAATAATAATGTTAATTATCATGACGCGTTTTCGCACAGCCGATGCGTCAGAGAGATACTAAAAAGTAAGGAACATAATAATAGTACACTTATTACCTACATTCGTAGTAAATTAAATTCTCAGAAACTCAAGTCAATTACAGACAAAACGGTTTATTTTCGGACAAATTTGTCAGTAAAAAAGCGGCACATTTAAATAATGTAAAAAACTTCGTTCTCTCATACTTTTATTGAATTTCGCGCCTTTTGTCCTAGCATATTATTTGGTTGTCTGACTTTATTCCCATAATATCAAATAGGTACACTGGTACATATAAGAGAAAATGCCGTGTTACGTCTACTTTACGATTGTGATTAAACCATTACTTATTTATGCTGCTTTTGTAATGAATGCGTAGGTACCTAACGTAATTCTTTATTTTTAAATGCATTAAGCAGATATATTAATTTCTGCACACCTCACATACTGTCTACAGATATTTTTAGAATGTTCGTGTTATTATCAGGACTATTCGGATGGATATTCACCTAAAGTTAGCAAAGTCGTGTTGCTATCTCACTCGCACCTCAAACAATGCCGCCCGGGCACGCGCGGCTGAAGTACAAAGAAGGTGCCGACCGAGTTGAGTGAGACAAATATTTTTGAATCACGTGTATGAAATGCGTAGGTAAATTCTATAATCACGCATGAACTAAATTGTTGAATCAAGACGAATGCTATTAACGCCGTAGAATTCATTGCAGTAATGTATTTGTCAGACGCCTCATAGCGCCGTTCGTTATTTTATTAGTTTTCAATAATTGACAACCCTGTTTTCGACGGCGTGCGGCTTATAAGCGACCTTTCCGCCACGCAATACGGCCCATTTCAGCTGCTCGCGTCGCCTCGCGTGCCGTTTTGTTTGGTAATAATAATTGTGTAGGTACATAAAAAACCGGCATTTGTGAACATCAAAGCAGTGAAGCTTCTGTACTTTATATATTCTGTGGTTCTAGTCTGATATTTGTAATAGTATTGTCTATCGTATTTTGTAAAAAAAGGAAGGTGGAACAAAAATAGGGTTTTTAAAAGACTGTGCGCATCACAGTGTTTCTAATTTTGAATTTGAAGAATGTACTTGGTCAATTTTGCACAGCTCCGCTCCGGTCCGCGTCAGTGGAGCCGCACCCTAAACCACTCACTCATTGCACTTACTCAACAAGTTAACACCAACAAACACACTCACGTACCTACATGCAAGCTTTATAACTGAAGTTTATGTTGTTAATGTTAGTTAGTATAAATGCGCACGCTTTGATTGTATTTTTGTGGACATCTTTTATTGGCTTTGTTAACTGTACACACAGTTTTGTAAATTTCTTATGTACTGCTGTTGATGCCCCAAATCAATAAAATAAAATAAATAAACCGGAATCAGTATGCTTAGCACATAGCACATGATTGGTATGTCAGTATGTCGCCGCGAGATAGATTTTCCATCTTTTACTAACTATATGGATAAAAGAGGGATGGATAGTCTATCTCACGGCGACATGTTGTCGCACTAATCCTGTGCTCAGCCTACAGAAAGGGGTTCGAAGGTACTGTTGACACAACATTTTACCAAGAAAAGAGTGAGAGATAAATCAATCTATTTCCTGAAAGTCTCTGCATTTAAACTATTAATATTTGCTAGATTTACTTATACATTGATGTTGTATCAATCAACATTAGGTATACTCCATTTCAAATACCATGGCCCGATGCCACTAAAAAGTTTTAAGTGGCATCAGATCACATGTGGTCAATGTGGTCATAAGACCACAGACCGAAAGAGAGGAATGTTTTGATTATCTAACCTTCGCGCCTTCCGTGCCCATGTCTCCGTACACAGCCACCCTCAAGGGCCAGTCGTTGCCTGCCGGCGGCACGTGGAATGAGAACAGTCCAGACTTGCCGAATTCCGACCCCACGTTATACACTGTCACAAAATAATACATTACTGCAAAAAGTGCAAAAGCAGGGTAGTAAGGTCTTGCAGACCGAATAGATATGAGGCCTGTAAGCCTTTTCTCTGCTAAAGCCGACCTAGTGCTTTTCTCAAACTTGTAATGAAATTTAAAAAAAATCTTCCTAATCAGTATCATGTATTGAAGTCTACGTCATGCTTTGAGGTTGAAAAACAAAAGAAAGGTGCTTTGCAGGCTAAGGCCTGACATTTTGTATGAAATTTCTTTAAATCATTGTTCGCTCGTAGAACCCGAAACTACGTAGGTACTTCCTTGATTGATTTGAGGTACGTTATGTAGGTAAACATTTCATTGCAAGTTTGAGAAAATAGGTATATTTTTAACCTTGGTCTACCAGGAAAACGGGCAAAAGGGCTTATTTCCAGTTGTAACTGTTTTTGGGAAATTGAGAAAAACATAAATCCACGGTTTACATTTCGATATTCTTTATGTGTTTTTAAAAACAATATAAAAAGGGAAAGTTATTAGTTAACGGGCATACCTCTGTAAAAATAGCTAGAAAGCTTGACATATTTTTGGCTGTCATGGTAGAGATACGGGGGCACTTACAACCAAGAATAGCACCAAAATCAAAATCTGATATCTGAAAGGGAAGACAGGTGTAGAGAGAGAGAGAGGCTGGTGTTTGGTGCATGGCTGACAGTGACTCGTTCCTTGCGTCGCTAGTACCATTGCTGGCTCGGAAAGAGGTCTGCCGCTAAGAGAGAGAGAAAAATGGTGACCCAGTGAGAGCGCCCGGCATGGGTCGAGAGAAAGAGCTGGTGGTCATCCTTCTAACGGCTGGTGTAGTAACGCTCGGGGTCTCACCATATGTAGTATTGTACCGAAGATTAGATAGGGTGACACGGTGCGTATATTGTCGGCGGCGCTCGTTCCCTCCGTCCTCAAACAACGCGCCCTTTCCTCCGTACGCATAATCCGTGAGCCTATCCACGCCGTAATGTACCACGCTGGGCGTGTTATTCACCGTGGACCACGTAACAACGATGTCGTTGGATTTCTCTGAAATGAAATTGCTGCGATAGGTTTCTTTAAGAGACTATTCAGGTTTTAAGCGGTATTTCTATTAAGGGTGCCTTTCCGCCAAAGCTATGCTATTACGTTCAGTACCGTTTGGTAGCTGGCTGCCAAATGGGAAATATGGTTTCCCGCCTGGTATCCAGAAGAATAATTTTCCCATTCCGTAGCCAGATTTGGTACAAACCTGGTTACAAATCGGTAATGAGAAGACCCGATTTGAAGCCAGTTACCTATTGGGATTTTATTCCCATTTTGAAGCTGGTTACGAAAAACTTTGACTACCAAACCGTACTAAAGGACGGAGGCCGTCTTAATAAAAGCTATTTAATTTTATTATGAGCCCATTATATCCCGCTGCTGGGCAAACGTCTAAGTCCTCTTCTTCCATATCGCTATATCTGGTGGCTTATGATGGTCCCGATTTATCCATTTATTGTGCTACGCGTTACATTCTCACTTGCATATCTACTTGTTAGAACCTGATGACGGCAACGACGACATACGATTGAACACGGTGCCATCATAAGCCTACTGGCCAGATGCCAATCGCTAACGCTCAATCGTGACTCGTGAACGAAAGGCAACTAACAGTTTTTGTTTTCTAACTAGAAAGAGTGACAAGAGAGAAAACTGCGATACGCTATTAAGCGATAGCGATTGGCAACTTCGCTACGCACAGGGCCATCTCCTGCGGGGTCTAGTGAGTCCACGCTTTGAGTCATGGGGTCTCCATATCTATACATATATACCATAGATTTCTTGGTTAACAATTCATAAATCATTCAGAATGTGGCAGATATTACCAGCCCACTTCAGCTTAGCCGTTTTGTAAAAGTCATGAACTCTTCATTAATTTAGTTTATTTTTTTAATGCAATGCAGGCAATGGGGGCACTTGTGTCAAGTCCAGCAGTGGTAGAAATAGGGTGCTGATGATAATTAGGTTTAGGTACCTACCTCCAAATGAAATGTGCACTTGTTCTGGGTTGCAATGTTTGCAGTACTGCTCCGTGGTCGCTCCAATTACTTCTCCTGCCAACTCCCACGCTACCGCTGAGCCCCGCGCTGTCAGCGCGAGCATTACCACAAGCAACACCCTCATCCCAGATCCACGTCTATAAACTAAGCAAATATTACTGTAATGTTATACGGGTTATACCGTTCGTCAGTAAAAAACAAAAAATTGTAAACAATTCAAAAACTTGTATTATTTCATAATCTAGCACTTTCCTGAACAATCCTGACGGAGTTATTTAAAGTTTTCAGTTGCTTACAATGTGACACATGCTCAGATTAATATGACAGGTAATATGTAGGTAACTACACATATTTTTGATCGGTAAATCTGTTCAGAGATGCATACAATAGTTATGTGTATGTACCTTTCTATGTTCATTTATTTTTGAAGCCTTAGATTTACTCACATATTTATGAACTCTACTGTTCTTAGTCGGAAAAAGGCTCACGGTGAAGTGGAAATGAGCGAGGCACTTGGAGAAAAGGAATATGGCTAAGAGTGGCTTAAGATATGTTACTGTAACTGTTGCCGTACCATGACCTATCGCAGCGTTATTAACGCGCGTTTACTTTCTATTTGGCTCGCTCGCGCCAATACGCAAGTACGAGCGGTACTTAGCTCATGGTAGGGCTACAGATTTTGGCTCACTTTTACCATTGTCATACTTGTATTCTTCGAATGCTAATTACTCGACGGAGATTATCATCAGCATCACAATGATAAGTAGGTAGATTTAGCACATGGTTGGTGTGACGGTAGATATGTCGCTGCGTGATAAACTTTTATACATTTATAAGAGGGACGGATACTCTATCCCTTTAGTACGGTTTGGTAGCCAAATTTGGTACTAGCTGCCGAATGGGAAATATGGTTTCCCGCCAGGTAGCAAGCTATGAAATGGGAATAACTTTCCCATCTCGTAGCCGGATTTGGTACAAACCTGGATACAAATCGGTAATGATAAGTCTCGATTTAAAGCCAGTTACCTATTGGGATTTTATTCCCATTTCGAAGTTGGTTACGAAACTTTGGCTACCAAACGGTACTAAAGAAGTCTATCTCGCGGCGACATACTGTCGCACCAATCATGTGCTAAGCCTAAAAAAACTTTTTTCTTCGTATTTTCACAGAAACGTCAGAATTAAATGATAACTTAGAATCTCAATCTCTATTCACTTCAGTACAATGGATACTACTACACTGGATACTTAAGTGTATTGTGACAGCAGTATAAATTCGGGCGTACCCGAAAAACAAACGAAGGAAAAGAAATTATGGATTACATCTGAATTGACGTAACTACTTACCTAAATCTAAGCTCCCTTGTGGCAAGCAGCAAATTGGGAGGTTCTACTAAAAGGCTCACAAATAAGTACAATACCTTTTTGCTTCAGTTAGGCATTCAAAACTCGTCACTAACACTCCCGTAGCCCTACCATGACTACCGCTACGTTATTAACGCGCGTTTTCTTTCTAACCATCCCTCTCGTACTCGCGTATTGGCGCGAGCGAGCTGGATAGAAAACGCGCGTTAATAACGTTGCTCACGGTGGGGCTACTCGTGCTTAAAAATCGTAGGCATTTAAATATTTACATTATATTTATCACAAATATTCTAAAAACTATTTCTTATGGCATGAGAGTACCTAACTATTAATTTTTAATAGAATTGATGCCCTGAATAGAGGCCTGCACTGCAAGTGCAGTTATAGGACATAAAAGTAAAAGAACCGCATTTTCTTGAACCTTTAACACATACACGGTGGAATTTAATCGGTGAACAGGAACCCATTTTTATAATTCAGTAATCGATGGCGGTCACGTTTATGTAGTACTTAAGTGGAACCAAGTTTTTTTTTAGCATAATTTTTTTTTATGTTGAAATTAAAATTTATTGTCACCCTACTAATGGTTTAGTCTGAAAAGTTTAATACCTCTTTTCAAACTATCAGCCATAGAAACTTAAAACATAAATGAGCAATAACCACTCACATGCTTTAATTTTTGCGATAGACTCTATTCCTATGTAAAATAAGAGCGATGCATGGCTGATAGTTTGAAAAGAGGTATTAAACTTTTCAGACTAAACCATTAGTAGGGTGACAATAAATTTTAATTAAAGTTTAATTTCAACATAAAAATTTGTTATGCTAAAAAAAAAAACTTGGTTCCACTTAAGTACTACATAAACGTGACCGCCATCGATTACTGAATTAGAAAAATGGGTTCCTGTTCACCGATTAAATTCCACCGTGTATATGTATTTTTACATTAAAACTAATAAATAGGTACCAATAACTTTAACTAAAAATGTACGTGAGGTAATTTAGGGTTTATCACCATTTTAAACAGTTGAAATAGGGTAAAACCTAAATTGAGTTCTGATAGTGCATGGTTATGAAATAATGCAAGTTTTTGGGTTTGTTTACAATAACATTTATCTTTTCCTACAGGCAAATGGCATAGTATGTCCCGTAAATAGCCCTGAATTATGTCATGCTCCACAGCAGCGCCACCATAGCTTTTTTGAATATGAGTATATAGGAAAATATCTACATAAAGTCTATAAAATTCTAGACTAGTTAAAAAAATATCTATATCACTAGCTTTATCGTGAGCTTCATTTCATTGTGGCGCTGCTGTAGAGCATACTTCACGGCAGCGCCACCATCAAATGTCTATAACTGTTTATCGTACAGGCACATATATGGCATCAAATAATTCTATAACAATTCTATACAGACCTAGCATATAAAATTTCTCATTATATTTTGAATATACGGACATATTATCCCTCAAACCTATTGAGAAAAATATTTTTTTAGCGCCTTACTTAAAAATCAAGGCAATGACGCAAAAAGTGTAGAAATACTTACGTTTAAAAAGGTGTTTGTTTACTTACGTACTTTACGCGTACCCTTTAGCGTTAGAATTAGAATGTTAGATGTATATTTTTTCTTGTTTACTTCATTTTAATTAATAGACTTATATTTCATGATATTACACAATTTACATATACTTATTGGTATACCTACATCATAAGTTTACACCATTCAAAGCCATTTTTTAAACTTAGTTGGAGAGTAGTTATTACGAAGAATAAATATAGACATAAACATCACCTGATGTTTATGGCTATGCTAAAAAGTATTTAAATTATTTACAACTTCGTATCATCGCAACTAGCGTATTCTCTGCTCGCTTCATTTAATAGGACTATAAAATATACTACTACCCTCCATACAAGTTTGGCATTTAATCCGCAACATACCTAACGGTATTTTTACCATAAAGCCTGTTTGAAAGTAAGTATTTCTACACTTTTTGCGTCATTGCCTTGATTTTTAGTTCAGGCGCTAAAAACAAATATTTTTCTCAATAGGTTTGAGGGACATATCCGTATATTCAAAATATAATGAGGAATTTCATATGCTAGGTCGGTATAGAATTGTTATAGAATTATTTGATGCCATATATGTGCCTGTACGATAAACAGTTATAGACATTTGATGGTGGCGCTGCCGTGAAGTATGCTCTACAGCAGCGCCACAATGAAATGAAGCTCACGATAAAGCTAGTGATATAGATATTTTTTTAACTAGTCTAGAATTTTATAGACTTTATGTAGATATTTTCCTATATACTCATATTCAAAAAAGCTATGGTGGCGCTGCTGTGGAGCATGACATCCTGAATTCCTTCAAAGTAGTAATCAAAATCACACAATAAGTTACTCGCAGGGCTCTAATGTAGGTAATATATAATAATAAAATTATTATACATATTAAATATGATGTGATGTTATTCATACATAAATGTAGCGCATACTATAATGTTGAACAGTAGGTAATATAATGTATGTAAACATGCACACAACAATGTGCGCACATTGGCTGAAATGTTATCAATTGATATTTATTAGAAATATAGAAGGGCAGTTGGTTTCGCGCACATCCTTTTGTTATTTTCCTCATCAATTCATAATATTATAAGTACCTACTATTTGCTTGTTAGTCATAATATTGAGAATGTTTATATAGCATCTATTTCCTTATGTGAAAATATTAGTGTGAGATTATTATTATGTTAAGTACCTATTTGTTAAAAAATATTTAAATACCTAACATATTATGTACCTAAACAACTTGATGTCCTTATTATGTGACTGAATCAATGAATTTAGTTTAAATTCTAGTTAAAATAGGTGTGATGAGCCTACGTAACGTCAGGTAATAATAATATTGCTGAAAATTTAAATAAATAATAATAAATATTGATAATTTACCTATAGGTTTAAGTACCTGTACCTGTGTTACGTACGACTACGAGTCTATGAAAGTCTGAATATGTACAAGCTAGAGATAAGTAGAGATCTTTATTTGCATCCATCCAATGTGTAGTGTACAATTTATAGCAATACAATACATGGTAGGGTATCGCAATAATTCCTTAAAACTAGCAGTTTATTTTCAACAAGCTACCTAGGTACTTACAAAATTTAACACAATCACAAACACTTTAAAATACAGGACACCTAATATTTATTATATTATACATGGAATAGAACGAATTTAAAAATATTACTTGATGTAAACGCTTCAAATTCAACAGCAACCGCCTTTGATTAAGGAAATTTCGATCTGCCAATCCCGTCAGTCGCCCTGTCACATCCCTGTCAGTGTCACAAGGCCAACCCGCGAACCACGATCGACGTGTCGCTTCCCTGCCACACTTACGATCAAATTAACAAGTGCGAGAGAGAGGCAACACTTCGTTCGTGGTTTGCGGAAGGCCCGCAGTACAGCAATAAATCCTGGAACATTCGAATACCATCTTAAATACTTACAAATTACGAACTAATTGCTAGCTTATTATTTGAGAAACGTTCCAATAAAAATATATTAGTGCTAAAATCACGGTATAAAGTACACAATCTACATGATTTATTATTTGTATTTTGTAATAAATCGTAACTCGAGCTGTTGAAAATGTTGAAATACGATAACATAAATGGTTTATGAACAGGAGAAGTTGACGTTATTTAAGAGTTGCCATAGATGTGGTAATTATCCCAGTTTCAAGTAAATTGTAAATTTTGTAATTATTCTCCTAATTTAAAAGTATAACACTGAGATGCTCGTGTAAAATAATAAATTAATTACCTACTAAACCTGACTTACGCTGAAAATTGTAGTCAGCCTCCGTAGCCTAGTTGGTAGTGACCCTGCTTACGAAGCTGGAGCTTCCGGTTTCGAATCCCGGCGAGGGCAATATTTGTGTATTTATTTTTCACAAATATTTGGACGTAGTTACACGAAAACGTTCCAACCCACATGAGTTTGACATATAAATGGATGACTTTTACATTTGACAGAAAGTTTAAATTTTAATGACAAACTCATGTGGGTTGGAACGTTTTCGCGTAACTACGTCCATTTGTTCCTTGGGGGTCCCCTTTAATATGCCTAATATTAATAGTCCTAATATGAATTCGCATAACGGATTTGGCATAAATAATTAAGCATAATATTGAATAGGCAAAATAATAAAATTCCATAATGCTTAGTACGCATATTACTGATTATGCATAATTGAAATATGCATAACATTATTAAATATAACTTTATTCGTCCTAATATGGATAAGCATAAACTTAGAAATCAAGCGAATGAGGCAGATCAGGTTAAAACCAAGACAGTAAGGTTAAGTTCAAAAGACTAATAAGCAGGAGCGACGAAGCGAAGTTGAAGCCTAGCTTTCGTCGATATCTCCTAATCCTAATGAACATGTTAGATACAATCAATTAAATAAAACATTAGGTATTTAATAATCAACATTTATTAGTGAATAAATCACATATTGGTAGGCGCACGAGGCGCACGTACAGAGTACGTATTTAATAAGGGCGTATATTTTAATGATGCTCAAAATATGATCTAGGGAACCTATTTACCTATACCATGATTTCTACGATCACAAAACGATAACTGTATCCCGTATAAAATACACACGCCATATTTATGAACATTATAAATTGCTAGGGTAAAAATGTGTGTAATAATTCAAATAATCAATATTTAATATAAGTAGGTATACATGTATGTCAGTCAATAAAATATGTCAAGACCTAGACATTAACCGTTGTACCTAGGCACAACGCACAAGTAGCGATGACAATAGAAGCCTGCTCAGATGTTTGTGAGCACTGCGACTGTACATGTGTAAATATTATATTATAAATACGCACTAATCGACAGTAACTTGGCAAAAATATTAGATATACATATAGTATCGGATCCGCTACGCAATCTATGCTCGGTCATTATTATTTGACCTATTATATTTTATACCTTTCATTAAGTATACCAATTAGTATTATGCTCATCCTAATTATTCCAAATCATCGTTATGATAGTTTACGTTATACGTAAATACATTATGCGTAATCGTTTACGCGTAATTATGCTTATGCCACTTAAATAGTATGCTTATCAACGCTATACCAATTTGAAGTATGCGTAATAAATTATGCGAATTAATATAGACTCGTTCCTTGGTCATGGCTGTCTATGTATATAAGTATTTATCTATGTGTATCTATCTATTATATATATCGTCGCTTGGTACCCACATCACAAGCCTTAATTGAGCTTACCGTGGGACTAGGTCGATTTGTGTAAGATGTCCCATGATATTTATTTATTTATTAAATTCGATTTAGAATACCGGTAACTATCGAAAATACTTAAGAAAGGACTTTTGAATAGGTAATTTAATACCATAAACTAAAAATGCTTAAAAAGGCTATGAGTATTTAAAAAAAAAAAAAGGTATTATAGACATTTGTTAACAGTGAAAAGTTTCCGGATTTTACACATTGGTAATCTTATTTATTTCAAAACAAAAAAAATATCAATATGAGACAAAAATTGTGTTTGTTAATCCTGTCTTTTTTTCTCCATAGAATATACAGGGTGTTTGGTCTATCGTGTTCCAAATTGAAATGGTGAGTATGTTTTTTTTGGAACAACGTGTGTTTTAAAAAAAATAAAATTGTTTTTTTTTGGAATAGATTATGGAATGACTCGTTTAGAACGAAATGAAAAAAGTAGTGATAGAAACATGCGATGCTTATTACATCGTGTTGTGTAACATTGCAGTGCTTTATAAAAAAATAATAAAAAATAATAAGCTTTATTTTATTCCATACATTACAATAATTCAGATTTCATTTAATAACTCATTTAAATTTGGTTGATCAAATTAAAAGACTTTGACATTGTACAAGTACGCAGAAATTTGACAAAGAAAAAAAAAACAATAAAAATAAAAATATGCATAATTAAACATTTTACGAAATTTTTACTCGCAATCTACTTATTCGTTTATATATATATTTAAATTGTAATGTCGAATTATATAATTAAAAAATAACCATCAACATTAATTAATTAAATAAAAAAAAATTAGCATTCCTACCTAGATAATAAATTAATAATTTAAACAATTGGATGTCAATAATCATGCATAATATCTATAACTAATTACAAATAAATGAAATAAATTGACTTTTAGATTGCCGTTGCTTTTACTATAATTAATGTATGGACCCCCTTCGGGTAAAAGCCTCCTCCAAAGATTTCCATTTTTCCCTATTTTTAGCCACGTTTAGCCAGTTTTGACCCGCTATCGAAACGATTTCGTCTTGCCATCTACTGCTTGGGCGACCTTTGCCCCTTGTGCCGTTTGGTCCTATCCATTTTGTTGATGTTAATGACCATCTGTCATCATCATATCTGGCAATGTGGCCGGCCCATTTCCACTTCAGGCATTGCGAAAACTGTAGAGCATCCGTAACGTTAGTTTTCTTGCGAATTTCAGTGTTCTTAATCCTGTCTTTGAGCTTGATGCCTAGGCAACTCCTTTCCATTTTCCTTTGTGCAGTCTGAAGCATTGCTTTACATTTGTGGTCAAATTTCCAGGTTTGGCACCCATAAGTCAGGCATGGGAGAATAGCGGTATCCATAACAACTTTTTTTAAATCATTTGACAGGCTTTGTGATTTTAATATTTCCTTATGCGCCCAGAACTTATGCCAGGTAATAGATATCCTTCTTTTCACTTCGTTTAAGTTTCTATCAGGCTTAAGTGAGATTAGTTTTCCTAGATACACGTAGTCACGTAGTCAGTTACATAATCAAGTGGAATATCGTTTACTAGGACGGTTTCAGGCTTGTCATTGGTCATTAATTTCGTTTTTTCGAGGTTCATTTCTAGTCCTGCTTTTTTGCTCATTAAATCGAGTTCATTAATCTTTGTATTCAATTGAGAAGCGCTTTCGGAAAAGAGAACTATGTCATCCGCGAACCTTAGGTTACTTAGGTGCTTGCCATTTATATAAATTCCTTTTTTAGACCATGGTAACTCCTTCATGATGTTTTGCAGGACCGCTATGAATAGTTTCGGCGAGATAGGATAGGATCGCCCTGCCTAACCCCTCGCTGTATTTTGATGACAGCGCCAGTTTTCTCTAGTTTTACTCTACTAGTGCTATTTGAGTATATGTTTTTTAAAATGTTTATGTATTTTCCATTAATATATTGTTCTTTCAAAGCTTGCCAGATACTGTCATGTGAAATACTATCGAATGCTTTCTTGTAGTCAACAAACGCTATATATAGGGATTTGCGGTACTCTGTATATTTCTCTATTATTTGTTCGACTACGTGAATGTGATCGATTGTGCTAAATCCCTTTCGGAAGCCCGCTTGTTCACAAGGTTGGTGTTTATCGATATCTGCGGATATTCTGGCTAAAAGGCAGGAAGCAAATAGTTTGTAGAGGCTTGACATGAGACTTATTGGGCGGTAATTTCCAATATCTGATGGGTTTCCCTTTTTATAAAGTAGTGTAATTTCAGACTCGTTCCAGCTTTGAGGTACCTGTTCAGTGTCTATCACTTTATTGAATAAAATCGTTAGTGGCGTTAAGAGAAGCGTTTTGCCAAACTTTATATACTCATTTGAGATTCCGTCGAGACCCGGACTTTTCTCTAATTTCAAGTGCATTATTTGCTTCAGGACTTCGTGTTCGGAGAACTGTTCGATAGGCGATGTTGTAGTAGATGACTGGATTGTATTTTCTACCTCTTCTGTGGCCTTTGATTTACTGTAGAGCTTTGCATAAAAATCTGTTGCTATGCCCATAATTTCTTTACGCGACTTGGTTTCCTTTGAGCCAGATTGCAGTGATGGAATCCATTTTTTTGACCTATCTAGCTCGTTAAACGCCTTTTTTGTGCTTCTGGAGTTTTCAAGATGTCTATTTATAGTGGCAAGTCTGTAGGTATCGAAACATTTTTTTATTTCTTTGTTGGATTCTTTGTACAGACACTTTAGTTCGTTTTTCTCAATGCTGGTCAGGTTCTCTTTGCTTTGCAATGTACTTCTTTTAGCGATTAGACTCAAAGCTTTGTCGGATAATATTTTATTTTTCGGGTTCTTTTTCACATGTGTTAGACTCTCTGTTATACACAATGTAATGCTATGACAATATTCGTTTGCCGTGTAGGCTTCGTGTGTATGTATTAAGCTTCCGATGCGCTTTTCCAGCTCCTTACAGTAATTTTCTTGATCTTTTAAAGTTTTCAGTTTTGCTGTTGGTTTTTCAAAATGGCGACGGCTTGCCTTTGTCGTACGCAGGTTTAGTGTAGCTCTGATTAGCCTATGGTCAGAGCCGAAATGAAATGATCTCAATACTTCATAATTAGAGAATAATTTAGGTAATGTAGTCATTATATAATCGATTTCGTTTCTAGTGTTCTTGTCCGGCGAAATCCAAGTCCATCTATTTTTTGCTTTTAATTCAAACATAGTGTTTAATATCGTTAAGTTATTTTCATGGGCATACTGTACTAGCTTCTCCCCTCGCTTGCTTCGTTGGCCAAAGCCGTGTTTTCCCACGACACTGTTATCGTAGCCGAGAGTTTTCCCGACTTGGGCATTAAAGTCTCCCATTGAGATAACAAATTCCGTACTAATCAGGTCGTGAGCAGTCTCCATGTCCTTGTAAAAGCTATCTATGTCATCTTGTGAGGATCGTTCCGTGGGAGCGTATGCCTGTATTATGGTAAAGTGTTTATTTTCTAGTTTTATTTCCAATAAACAGACTCTTTCTGATAGCCCTGTGAAATTAATTATGTGCTCTTTGTACTTTTTTTTTACAAGAAAGCCGATGCCGTATAATCCTTTAGTTTTACCGATATAGTACATAATGTGATCGTTGTCTTCCACTATACTTTTTCCAAGTCTACGGACCTCGCATATACCTAGAATATCACATTTTATGTTTTGTAGAGCGTTTTTCAGTTCGAGAAGCTTTTCAGTCGATGATAGAGTTTTAACGTTGAGGGAGCAAATGTAAATATTTTTATTCTTAGTTGTACTTCTTGGAGGGTTATGGTTTAACTCTCCCCCGGTTACCAGCCGTACGGGGAGGTGTAGAGGTAAGGGGGCCAGCTGTGATTGCTACGAAGTGGTATCTTGGGTGATTGCTTCATTCGATTTCTGATCTTCCGTCTGGGTATGAACGAATCTAGGCTTATGTGTAACAAAGTTCTTCATATCAAAAGTTCCCTTTTTATTAAAAGCACGTTTTTTATTATGCTGTGATGTGGAATTATTTTTATTGTTAATTTCTGGTGATTCGGATAGATTTCGTTTATTTGAGTGGCTTTTGGAACCCTTTTGGTAATTGTCGTTCACAACTACAATTTTGTCATATCTAAGGTACGCTGTTTTTCCTTCGTCCCTTTCTTTTTGCAGCTGAGTTTGCAGTTCCTTGCGTTTGGCAAGGACGTGCGGCGGATAGTCCTGTTTTACATAGTAGGAGGTGTTGTTTAGGTGTTGCTTATTTTTAACGACATTTATCATCAGTCCGACTGTACTAAATGTTATAATTACAGGCCTTATTTTTGATTCATTTTTCCGACCCATCCGTCTTACGCTTTCTATATTATTGAAGTCGTAGTGTAGCTTTAAGTGCGTGTTTATTATAGTAATTATTTTATTTTCTAAGTCATGGTAAGATCTTTCCGTTTCCTCAACTCCGAATATAATCAAGTTTTTACGTCTATTTTGTTTTTCCAAGTTCATTAAAGCAATGTTGTGGTCTTGAATTTTTTCGTCCAAAATCTGGTTTTTTTGTTCCAAAATTTTAAATTTTTTGTTGATATTACTATTAATAGTATTCTTAATATCTTCTTTCATCTCTATCATATCTTTTTTTTGTTGCCTTAAATCTGCTTGCATTGATTCCAAAAGTTGTTTCAAATCGTCCATGGTTCGATTCTACTTATCGCCCTCTATTTTATTTGCCAGGCGTTACTTTCTCAGCCCTTTAAAGCTTATTACACTGGGTTCAAGTCACTTCGATTAGTATCTATCTATAGAATGTAGTACTGATAGATTCTGCTAGATGGCGCTTGTTAGTGTGTTTTCAGGGCTAGCAAACGGGTAGTTTGTACGAGCGGCAATAGTTGTGCTGGTTATTTGCTAGATGGCGCTTAAATCAATCTTAGAAGTGCTTTGTCATTGTATTTAACTGAGTATTATTTTCTTTTTTGATAAATACACTCTGTAGTCTGTACACAACACAGTTCACTTGTCGTACTCTTGTCCCATGTTTTACTATGAAGTTTGACTGTCCAGGATTGTGTAATGTCGTTCAAAAGTCAGTATTTGTTATTTCCGAATTTATGACAAAATCACTACTTAAGTTGATCAAATGTTTTGGTTTTCACTTTTCTTCGTTACCACAATGTCTTTTAATTATATGTATATTAAAACTTTTTTCATCAATTTATTCACTATTTTATTTTTAATCGTAAAATAAACACAGACTCGATGTAAACAGTGCCAAGGTGGCGCCCTCTCTCTTGCAGTGCTTTAGTAAAGCTAAAATGACTGATATACAACCTCTAGTTTTTTTATTGACCCTCAAACATTTTACAACGTCTAAAAATTTTGCACAAGGTTAAAAAACGAAAAAAAAACTGTGTTATTAAAATTGTTTAAAATAATGTGAGGTCTGTCCTCTTTTTATGATGTACAATTACCTCAGCAAATCTTTCATGAGTTTAGTTTTTCTCTGGTTTTTGAAACAGACGTGACAGGCGAATTACCGTTGCCCAAACATTGACGGCTCTTCTTGAAACCCTTTTATTACAAGCAGGTTTATTTTTTCCACGACCAGGGTCGCGTTTTATAAAGTTACAATTTACAATTTCGCTGTTTGCCTCTCTTTCTAGCCAATATGTGCGTGCGTTAGAGAGGCAAACAGCGAAATTGTAAATTGTAACTTTATAAAACGCGACCCAGGTTTGCAGGTTGTGGAGATTCAAAACTTATCTTAAGTAACCAAGTAAATGAGTAATTGAAGTTGAAGGACAATTTACACCTTCAGAATGATAAGATAAGGAGGAGGTGGGCGTATTGA
Source organism: Thaumatotibia leucotreta (assembly GCA_025490895.1). Taxonomy (NCBI): domain Eukaryota; kingdom Metazoa; phylum Arthropoda; class Insecta; order Lepidoptera; family Tortricidae; genus Thaumatotibia; species Thaumatotibia leucotreta. Next base: position 74,466 of record JALPQI010004837.1, read on the forward strand.
GATAGAGAATGACCCCACATGGTGCGGACCATTTCAATTTGGCACACGACACGATGGACCATACACCCCGATGATGAACAATTTTCCATACATTTTACGAAATATTTGTTAATTACATCGTTTGAGTACATTTCGTGCTTAATTTGGGGGTATCTAATAATACGTCAGCTTAATAGCTTTCACAACTTGACAATGATACTATTGACTGTGACTGATGGTACAGCTCGGCAAAAAAGAGTAGAAATTAAAAAGTGGCAACATTGTAGTGTCCTCCCGTTTTCTCACGCTTATTGATTTGAAAGGGACGACACTACGATGTTGCTATTTTTTAATTTCTAATTTCTACTCTTTATTGCCAAGCTGTAGCAGAGTTTGTGACAGTATAGTTCGTGAAATATAAATTGGTAACTTTCTACCTACATTATAGTAAAAATAAACATTCCATTTTATATTTCTCGAACTTTAATAACAGTAACAGCTTCAAAAGCATTTTGTTCGTGTCGGTTGAAAAAAAAATGTGTGGTACATATATGATATTTAGATTAGGTGCCATTGGCGTTTTATCGTTACGTGGTAGATCTACCTATTTTCCGCTTCTGCGAAAACGCGAAAAACGACATGCAAAACTAGGTAGAAATAGATAGCATTCTATTTCTACCAATTTCTACCTAGTTTTGCATGTCGCTTATTTTACGAGATTACGAGTTTGCCCAGATTATATGTGACAACACTGTAATGTAGACTCGTGAAACGCTTTATATAAATATTTTATTTCGTGTTCTTGAATGTTTTCAATCATTATCGCGTTGACGCTTACTGCCCTTGTTTTGCTTTAAGTTAAGTAACTGGAATCTCAGGCAGGATGCGCAGCGCAGTTTAGTTTCATTTGAGTCGTAACTCAACTTGAGTGTGTTCGTTGTAAACGTAATTTTGAAATATAAATTGATCAGTACTGGACTCCACTTAAAAAACTTTTGCTATGAAGTTATATTTCTTTTTCGTGGCCCTGGGCGCTGCTTGGGCTTCGAAAGTTGGAGATAATTATGACTGTACTTACTGCCAGCCGGAACAAATCCATATTGCATTTGGAGGTAATATTCTCTTTAGTTTTTATGTTTCTATACTTTACCGCATTCGTTTATGAAAGTGTACGCTAAAGTGTAGAGTAAGTGTTTTTGTAAATATTTATTAATTACTTTTACTACTAAAAATATCTACAGAACTGGACAATGCCTCCTGAAACATGGCTTGGTAATTGTGTGATAATATTGATTGTAATCAATATTTATGTTTTAAATAAAGTCGCCGTCAATAAAAGATGCTAGAAAAACCTTGTATTCTAAATATATTTGATTTTCATTCTACTTACATCATTAATGCTACTAAGTAATTTAATTTGTACATAATTTTAATTAATTTATTTTATATTATTGTTTAAACAACTTTTACCACAACAATGTACCTACAACAGTTTTGCAGAAAGCAACTTAAGCAACCAATATTTTTTTTGTCAATCTGACAATAATTATTAATTTTTAAGATTTTGAATTTGGTTGCTTTCTGCATTGACTAAAAATCAAAATTGATTGTTTTCTGCACAGCTACAATCTATTACTTAACCATTGAAACAATAAAAAATACTAGAATATTCATATTTAATAAACTGAGAAAAAAAATTACAGTGTCATTATTTTGGATGTAGGTACTGCAAGACAGGTATCATGTTGACCTATAAGCACACAATCATATTGTGTGCGTATGTAGATTTAGGCATTTATATATCTACATAAATGCCTAAATCTACAAATACTAAATCTACTAATAAATGAAAATGTTTTCAAATAATCTGTGTCACTTTGTGTCCATTAGTATAAACTTGTAAACTAGTGCTGTATAAATATTGATTTACAAAACTCAGCGGGCTTAGCACAAGAGTATGGCAACAGAATCTGACAAGCGAGATGATTATGATGAGAAGTCCTAATTTAGGTTGTCATCAGCCCCATATTAAATATTTTACCTTATTAACCAACTTCAAAAAAGGAGGAGATACTCAATCCGTCGGGTTTTTTACGTATTTTACTCAATATCTCTGAGTATCGTGGGCCCTTTTTAATTTTTTTTTATCTAAACGTTTAACACCAAGGTGGTCTCCTTAGTGCCAAGTCGGGGTAGGATGGGCTATTGGAGAAAATGGTTACAGTTGTTTTAATTTTTTTTGTTTGGTAATTATTTTGTCTTTCTTTTTATTGCCACATATCACATTAAGTAAACTGATTTGATAATAACATTTAAAATGTTATAAACAAAAGTCTTTCCAGAATAATCAATTGTTTGACCCATACTAGTATTATAAATTGATAAGGAATGAGCATTGAGGTCTGTGTAGTGGCATGACATTTATTTTCCTAATCTAATATAAACAAGTGTTATTTGTAACTACTGCAAGCTACATAATATGATAATGTTGTATGACTAGCTGTATAGCAATTGGAATGAAACGGATCAGTACAGTCATACTTGCTTAAATACCTATTGTTGTTGAATACATAAACTATTCTCAATTGAATTGTTTACAGGGTTTTTTATTGTATGTAATTAAAGTTCGTAATATTTCTTGTTCTATATTAATTTAATTTGGGAGTAGACAATTAGGTATTTGTTTTTAATTTAGTTAATGAATACTAACTCTGATGCACATATAGTTTGAGAAACTAACCTTGGTGAATCTTGCGGGCAATGTATACATACACAATAATATAATATAATAATAAATAATTAAGTCATAATTCATTTACCAATTGTGTTTGTACAATAAGTTAATTAAATATTTGTCTATTTTTCCTCTTACAAATGAACCCCTCTTTGGGTGAAGGCCTCCTCCAACACAGTCCACTGTTCCCTGTCATGTGCTGTGCATTGTGCTGAGAAACTACATTTTGTGTTAAAGTATACGATAATTTAACTTGTCAGTCCCTTTAAGCCTAAAGGCCAAGCCACACCGGATGCGTGTCCAGCACCTGCGCGTGCGCATGTGCGTGGCGAGCGCGTTGTAGCGTATATAATGTCATAGTAGATGGCACGCCGTGTTGCTGGAAACGCGCGCGTGCAAGCCACGCAAGTGGTGTGCCATCTAATGTGACATTTCCATTCACTACAACGCGTACTGTGCTACCCCGCGGAGTACATCGGCAGAGCCTCACGGCAACCGGTGACGCACGTCGCGCACTCGCGAATCTTATTCGTCGAATATCTACGTGCTAGTTCGACCGCTCTTAGAGAATTAATTATAACAATAAACAAAAAAAAACTATTTAAAAAAGGTAGTACATAATTAAATATTAACCCCCTTTCGGTCTTAACAATGTGTCCATTAGAGCAAAAGGGACAAACAATTATTAGCGGCTTGTTAAGTTAACAAATGTTTATGAATAAGGGGGTAAGATTTATCAATTTTTAATAGGAAGCTGCCTTATTTTTTAGAAAAGGTACGAGTTACGTAATAGAAAGAGAGCACACTTCTACGTGACATTTAGCGTTGCGCGGTGCGAATTTCAACTGAATACTATCGTAACGAGAGTTATTATTTATTCAAACGGGATTTTTAGATGGTTTTCTGTACTTGTACTAATCTGTGCTAAAACTGGGAATATTTCCAGAAAAATCGAACGACATCGTTGTGACATGGACAACGTTTAACGACACGCGAGGCTCGATCGCGACGTATGGCATCGGCCAGCTCGGGCACCTCAGGGCGGTCGGTAGCAGCACGCTGTTCCGCGATGGAGGCAAGCAGCAGAGGGAGATGTACATACACCGCGTTACGCTGCCAGACCTTGAATACAACACCACTTACGGTGAGTACTCGGATGACACATCAGCCTATCTCAGTCTACTACTGGACGTAGGCCTCTCCTATTAATTATGCGTATTTGGACACTTGTTACGACACGACGAGTAACTAAAGATTATAAATAATATAAGGAAAAGTTGAGGGAAGGAGACAGAGAGGAAGACCAAGGAGCAGGGGCGTAGCTAGAGTAAATGGCGCCCGGGGCAAGCGCCAAATTTGCGCCCCCCCCCCTCTCGTTTTCCAAAGTTAACACCTAATATTGCTAGCAGTAAATCCATCGCCACTTTACTTTTGTAGGGGGAAAAATATTTTTACCTAACTAGTGCGGAAAAGTAAACTTTACTTCGCGTGCGTAAAAAAAATCGCCGTGCGTTTTTAAGGTACTTGTTATGAAAAAAGTTGTTCGATACATGTGTAAAAACTTCTTTTTAACTCGGGTAATTGTTACGCGCTAGTGCGAGAAGTGGTTCATTTTACGTCAGGTCTTCGGAGGACCAAATGTACTGAAAAACGTCGTCCCAGTATACACGTGCGAAAACGAAATTCGTAACTCGTGTCGATTTAAAGCACGCTTAGCAAGCAAGGTTCGCTTGAATACCTCATTTCGCTCAGGATTCCAGTTTAGAATGCCTCACTACGTTCTGGATTCTATTGTGGAATCCATCGCTTCATCCGGGCGTGAAAATGTAACATTTTGATCCCTTGTGATTTACTATTGTTCTGTATTTTATTATATTATTTTCTCGGCGTAATTAATATGTATATGTACCTTTACCAAATTGCAACTTTCTAGTACTGCCGGTCTAGTCTGACCTGCCGAAACTAAAAGGGTTCCTAGTTTAGGTAGGAACCCTAAAAAGGGTTCCTAGTTTAGGTAGGAACCCTAAAAAGGGTCACTTTTAGGATAACGCAATCTATCCAAAATTCAACCTACTAGACAGGAAAGGCCCTACCTAGTAGGAAAATTTTAGTTTATTAAAAAAATGCGACACAAAATAAATGCAACTGTGTTCGAACTGAATAGGTATATTTTATCGATGCTAATAAGAGTAATAAGTACTACATGCAGCACAGGATATAAACTTGTTTCCATACTTTTAGTTTTAAAAATTCTCCAAATGGTTAATATAAAAAAAGAGAAAACTATAGAAAGCGAGTTTAAGAAAATTCCATTTTAGCTTTTTGTGAATTTACTCATTAAGAATTTTGATTTATTTATGTGTAAATGATACATAAGGAAATCAAAAATTTTGGTTGGTTTGGAGCCCTCCACAATTTGGTGCCCCGGGAAAATATAGGTACCAAACTAGTATTTTCCGAATTTACGCATAATGATTTTCTTTGTGTATAAATTATGCATAAGGAAATCAAAATAAATTGCTGATTTGGCGCCCTGCCTAATTTGATACCCGGGGAAAATGTAAATTGCCATACTTCTAGCATTTTTTTTGGCGCCCCCTCTAATAGTTTACGCATACATATTTTTGAATTATTTATTTATAAATTATGCACAAGGAAATCAAAAATTTTGGCTTGTTTGGTGCCCCTCCTACTTTTGCCAGGCTGTAATTTGGCGCCCAGGGAAAATGTACCAATCTAGCATTATTTAATTTACGCATGAAGATTTTCTTTATGTGTAATTTATGCAAAAGGAAATCAAAATAAATTGCTAATTTGGCGCCCCGCTTTGACGCCCGGGAAAAGTACCAATCTAGAATTTTATGAATTTACATTTTTTTTTATGTACAAATAGGCAATGCAAAAGGCGATCAAAAATCTTGGCCGATTTCGCGTCCCCTCTATACATATTTACAATAAATATTTTTGATTTATTTATGTATAAATTATGCACAAGGAAATCAAAAATTTTGACTTGTTTGGTGCCCCTCCTAATTTGGCGCCCAGGGAAAATGTACCAATCCAGCATTTTTTTAATTTACACATGAAGAGGAAATCAAAATAAAATGCTGATTTGGCGCCCCGCTTAATTTGACGCCCGGAAAACGTGCCATAGATTTTTTTATTGTAAAAATTATGCAAAAGGCAATCAAAAATCTTGGCTGATTTGGCGCCCCTTCTGATAGATAACGCATACAGATTTTCGATTTTTTAACATAGGTATAATAAATTATGCAAAAGGAAATTAAAAATGTTAAGCGATTTGGCGCCCCCTTTAATTTGGCGCCCGGGGCACGAGCCCCCCCTGCCCCCCCCTAGATACGCCACTGCCAAGGAGGGCCTATATGGACCAAATAAAAGAAAAGGTGCACGTGGTGTCGTATCAAGCAGTCAAGGAGAAAGCCCAGGAAAGAGAAGCGTGGAAATTGCTCCACCGACAAGAGCCTAGCTCTTAAGTTTATGATGATGAGACGCATTAGCAGGTAAATGCCCATAATCGTCACGCTGGGCAAGCGGATTTGCGATCGCAGTAATGTGTCCACTACGATGACGCTACTGCCCATCATCAATCTTCTATCAAGGAATGGTCGGTGACTCTCAATACCTTAGTTGACTCTTACGACACCCTCGGGAAGAGTTTGGGGTGGCGACAAATGATTCTTCCTGCCGTCACCACACGGCATAATTTTTTCACATATTTAACACACATTGACTAGTCTATGAGGGTGAATCAACTTTTCCAGTTGCCTGAGTCACGCTGGTTTTACGAGCCCCGATGCATATGTTCTCGTCCAGTTAGACAGTTTTTCGAGATTATCCCGTTCATCCGGGGGAAAAGTTTTAGAGACAAAACCTTCACTATTCAATAGTAGTACTAAAGTAGTTTATTTGAGTATAAAATATTTGGACTTAATAAATCAGAATAACAAAAAAAAAAAACAATTTTACGAGAGGTATTTTTTTAAATTTTTTCCACAATTTTTAATTTTGTAAATAATCAATGAATGTAAAGAACGCCATTAATATTAAAGACGACATGGTACACCTGGTGCACTGCGAATTTTGCGTCAAGCTTATAAGCGCGGAATTACGGTGGTGAACGAAAATATAATTTAGACACTGGTTTGTTAAAATCGATTTATTAAACAACAAAAACGTACTTCAGATTGTTGTGTCTCTTGAAATGTAGTACATTAACCATGACTAACGTTCATACAATTTATTATTAGCATAATGTGATCATTTTTAAAATATTCAAAAATTTGTAAAAATTGTTTCGAACTAGACGAACTCCACTGCATCGGGGCTCGTATGCATAATTATATTAATTATGTACCTATTTAAACTATGCAAACATGCATTTGGCGCTCATGGCGGGTCACAACGGAAGAACAGCGCTGGCCTAGCCAGCTACATGCTGAGTTGTGACCCATTTGTGGCAAGCTGTTGTTGTGTGCTTATTTGTAAATCTGTTTATGTTCATCGTGCTTGTCATAATTAAATTTTATTTCATTTCATTTAATTTTTCTGGTGTTAATAAACCCTTTCCTTGATGGGCCATCTACAAAGATGGACTATATGCATGTTTGCATAAATTGACCCTTAGGTGCATATGGTATCACACATTTTAATTCTGAAATGACTTATGTAAACAATCGATGCCAATTAGAACTCTGTTGCTCAGTGTGTCAGTCGCAATTGATTACTTATTTCGACATGTGTCATTTCGGTCGTATCATTTATGATACTGTATGCACATTGCACCTAAGGGTTAAGTAGCATAATTTTCCATATAATGAGCGTGACTCAGGCGACCGAAACCATGGCGATAACAGACAGAAAATAGTTTATTACGACACAAGTGCGAAAAACATGAAATTCGAAACGAGTGGCGATGTTTTACAACACGACTGATTTTGCACGTGTCTCGTACGACGTTTTTTAGTACAGATGGCCCTCCAAAGTTTTGGACCTCACGTAAAATGACTCACTTCTCGCATTAGAGCCTAAACTTTTTTAGGCTCTAGTGCGAGAAGTCACCATCTGTTCTAAAAAAAATGATTTTCCCATGACTCACGAAAGTTAAAATTCAATGTATTTTTCCACTTTAACAGTATACAATGTGGGATCTGAGTACGGCACGTCGGAGTTGTTTTCCTTCCACGTGCCGCCGAAGGGCGCCGACTTCCCTGTCCGCGCTGCCATCTACGGCGACATGGGCAACAAGAATGCGCACGTGAGTACTCGGCCCATTTTTAGGGTTCCGTAGTAAACAACCCTTATAGTTTCGCAGTCTGCAGCATAGCTCAGTGGCCGTTAGTACTAGAAATCTGCATTTTGGTAATGGCATAGGGTAAATTGCTAGTAACTGGCCACTCTCCAGTAACTGGACACCTTATATAAAGATGAACTCTATGTGCTTATTATTAGAATTCATTTTGGAAGAGGGAGAGTGATTGACATTGACATGACACATCGATTTAAAATGAATTCTAACTATAAGTATAAGCACCCAGAGTTCTTTTTTATGTGAGGTGTCCAGTTACTGGAGAGTGGCCAGTAACTAGCAATTTACCCTACAATATTAATCATGCCAACAAAGTGGTAGAATAATAAAAAAAATTCGGGTACCTCCCCAACTAGTGAAGTGGGGGTTTTTTTTTATTTGCTGTAATCCTATAGTGTGGGGTATCATTGAATAGGTCTCTTAAAAAGAATCGGGGTCTTAGCAGAAACATTTTTTCTAAAGTCAATATCTTCGGAGATAACCAATCCAGAATAAAAAAAAATCTTGTGACACCCTCTAACTTTTGTTCCGTGGGTCCAAAAATCATGAATAATGGGCTTATAGAATACTTTAAAATAAAACTATATCGAACATAATCGGCCCAGCCGTTTTCGAATAACTACGGAACCCTATACTGAGCATGGGCCGACATGCTCTTGGCCGGTTTTTATTATTTAAGTTGTCCCTCCCCACTTTTTTTGGGATTTGCTGCTTTCTACCCTTAACCTCTTGCCTACATGTGTCCTACCCAAAAGACATAAGCCTCGATAATTCGATAAATCTATATCAATTAGCTAAAT